>JAUTBT010084590.1:0-12193 GCA_032361225.1 Lepetodrilus schrolli | reverse complement strand
GATATCTACTGCTGTAGATATCGCTTGCTATTTGAAAGCGATATCTACTGCGAAAAGACAGTATTGGGTGATAAATAGATTTATTTTAATGCATTTCAGGAAAAATATAAATGGCATTTCAAGAAAAATATAAATGGCATGGAGTTAGCTCCCTTCTCTCTAATTCAACCCTGCTGGAACCTGGAAACTAAATTGATTAACTTCGTTATTGTGCGATATATGATCCAGATTTTTTTATTACATGATCTCATTATTAATGTATTATGTATATATGCAAATATATGGCATTAATAATTTATATTTTTAAATTGCATGACATGGCTAGTGCAAGGAAAATCACGCTCCTATCAACTTCCGGGGGATAGCCAACTGGTACTTTCCGGACGCAGCCATTATTTTCACATGTGTGAAGATATTGTTTAACTTTGTGACAAGTAGGCAGAGCTAACACATCTCAGAACGCATCTGATTGAACTATCAGTGCCGACCGTAGACCTTTGATCTCATTGTGCCAGGAATATTCATATAGTCCGGAGGCTTAAGGCCCATTTTTAGCCGATTCGTCCGCACTTTGTAATACAAGCATGAAATTTGGCATACAGTTACTATACCCCATAGTGATTCATTTCAAAACCGGACCCCAGCTAGATTTGACCTCTGGTGGCCATCTTTAATAATGGCTGATATGCTAATCTCCATGTCTTATATTTTAGTTACTAATAAAGATAAGGACTCAATTTTAGCGTCTATACCCATGTGTTCAGGGTCAAGGAATCCAAATATAACAAAAAGTTCAACTGTCAGACATTTTGTTTTCCAATATGACCGCTATTTAGATCCAAAATTTTAATTTTTGCAATATCTCAGCTAAAAATAATGATATAGACTTATTGTTTGCGTCTAGGGCAATTATCTAATACACTACTGACCAATTAAATATAATTTCACATGATGGTGGATAAATATAGTCTCGGTCTATTATTCAGATTCCCATTAAGTAACAAAATGGAAAAATCATAAACATTGTGTTGACAATTGATTTGAGTATTTGTTTTCTCTGTGAACTAATAACAGATGAAATTATATGCGACTTGAGTCTACTACTGGATTGTTTGTTTTTACACGTTGATACTGCGAGTGTTTGTATAATAATTCAACTTTCCTAGCAATTAGACATTCCTAGCAGCTGGTTGAGTCACCATTTTTCACCTGCTATACATTGGACTTCTCCGAAGTTCACAAAAACTCTTCTAGACTTGGCCAATGAGGTGCCACAATACTAATACTTGTATCTAAATTGTTGGAAGTATATTCAGGATATTCTCTATCGTTATCTTATCAGTCTTGTGTCTTTATTGAAGACATTCCATGGCCCATGCAGATAAGGTTGTATGTTAGATCATACCAAATCAGGATTTAATGCAAAATGTGCTAGTAGTATACCAAATGCTTGAGATATGATTGTCTCAAGATAATGGAAGGTGGTGTCAATACCAAAAGTCAATATATGTAGACTCGCAACAAATTGTGTTGACCATACCAGTGCTAATGACAGAACAACAATATATGCAGTCCTGATGAGAATCTTGTTCATGCCATGTTCAGTTCCATCGATCCATTCCTGAACATATGGTGGTACTCCACCTCATCGTGTGTATAAGTGAAAGAATCTTGAAAACAGTTCAATTTAAAAAAAATTGAAAACAGCTCTAAAACCCAATTAAAAAAAAAAAAATTAAAAAAAACAATCCATCATTCCTACAGGTTCACAGGGGGAATGGCGATAATACTTCAATCAACTTTCATCAACTTCAATGGCCTTATTAATAATCACAAGATAATAAATAAAATATGAAAACATTGAAATCCAGTGGGACATGCGGAAAATATAGTTTGTTGTCCAATATATTCGTGTAGATAAATAATATGTACATACTTTCAGGTAAAATGCTTGAACATGAATTATGTCAACAGTGATAGTATGTATACTTTAAAAAGAGGGTTAGCCCACACCATGCTGGAGGTAACGGAGATGCCCTTAAGAGCTGTGCGTGTGCCTAATCCAGCAGGTGGAGGGTTAAAAGCATCATTTGAACTCCGAAGACAATTGGTAGCTGTAACCTTGAATTTTTTTTAATAATTTATAATTTATTCATAAATACATGCACATATATTAATAATACTTGAATTAGCTTTATTTCATTATCTATTTAATATTAGCTAGGACATAGAACTCTGAAAATTCTTAAGATCATCTATGGCGGATCCAGGATTTTCGACAGAGGCTGTCAAATTACACATAAAGTTTTAATTTTCCTAGGGCATACCCCCTAAAACGTGGTCTCCCACAGGGAAGAGTAAATTCTGAGCTTTTCATGACTGTTACTACCCTTCCCATCATAGCCTCCATTTATCCTACTGGCAAATGGTACCCTAGCAGCATAGCGAGTTGTCTGCCCGTGTAAATAACTTTAAACCAACCAATGAAAACATGTATTATTAACAGCTACTTTCGTGAGGCGATTTAGCTTGGCCATGACATAGTCTGTCACTGTGTTGTGGGTTATAATCCTAACACCTGTGCAAGTTGGTTTCCCACCAGAAAACTCTTGGAAAGGATTTGTCCATGCTTGGCTACTATACCGAGCAAATTCTGCAGGTGACAGTGCTTGACGGCTGTGATTGCACGGGACCATGTGTCACCACATATGGATGTTTATCCAAATTTAGTGCATTAAAAACAATACCATATATTTACAAAAATAGGGACATCATTATAGAAATGTAGATATTTAACCCAAATAGTGCAGGATATTACATTTCAGAATACACCCCTACCACAAGGAAAAAAGTTAGCCTGGCAGCTGCCCACCCCCCTGGGAATTTAGAAATAAATAATTTTCATACATGGTTTTCAATATTTCATTATTTACAAATATTTATAGTATATGTAGCTTTATTGGTACAAGTGGTGTTTCTAGATGTCTTGTGAAGGAAAAAGCAGTGGGCATTAGTGTGATTGTGTGTATATAGTGTGATCCATATGGTTTAGGCCTGGGACGCCGACACAAGGTGTTAGTCACAGTTGATCACACATTCGCATGTAGACAAAACAGGATTTTAATTCCTACGGCTGCAAATGGTTAACACCCATAGTTAATTGATTTAACGCTCCTTGTCAATTGGTCACATCTTACTTGAAATTCTTAATAGACAAAAAACGTATTGTTTTTATGATAAGAAAATGGAGCAAATTCAGAAGTGGAGAAAATTCACAAATTCAAAATTCACAAGTATAGCAAATTCACAAGAATACCGGTACTCCATGAGTTGGATGTCTCCTCCTAGCATCCTTTATGCCTATAGGATCACTTGCATGATTGTGGTCAGGAACGATGTTGGCGATCAAATCGTCTCTCTTCGTATTGCTTCGGTATATCCTCTAAATCCTGTATCAAACATGTATCAAACGAAAAAAGGATTTTGGCGTCCCGGAACTTTTTGGGTATGTTTCACACCTAGTGTTGGCGTCCCAAGCCTACACCATCCATATATAGCCATGGTGATTGTGTGGTACGGTATGTGATTCTGTGTAATCATGGCCATAGGCTATATACCATGGTATCATATACACTGTAACACGTATTGTTAGAAGTCTACATATTGTTAGAATCATATACACTGTAACACGTATTGTTAGAATCATATACACTGTAACACGTATTGTTAGAAGTCTACATAGGCTATATACCACGGTATCATATACAATGTAACACGTATTGTTAGAAGTCTACATAGGCTATATACCACAGTATCATATACACTGTAACACGTATTGTTAGAAGTCTACATAGGCTATATACCACGGTATCATGTACACTGTAACATGTATTGTTAGAAGTCTACATAAACGGTTAATTTAGTTGTAACGATTTCACTAGTACAAAGACTAAATTTTACAACAAAAATGTATTTCAAGATACAATATACAATGAAAAAGTCTTGTTTCAAATTAAACACAACTAATTACCAGAGTTGTCCCAGTATTGACATAATCGTCACCTGAAAGGTCCACTAAAATGTTTTCAGTACAAAGCAACTGATGAATACATGACAAGAATTATTCACAAAATATTTTTTTCACAAATACGTAAACATACAGGGATTCACAAAAATATGATATTTGTCAACTGTAATCATTTATTTAATAGTATAACATTACTGTTACCAGCTATTTTACTCTGTGTATGTAAATGTAATTGTGAATTAATATGTACATGTATATTGGATGTAGTTCAGCATACAATCAGTTCAAGTGAGGTAGCCTGTAACAGCAATATGTCTACTACTTAATGTAATATGTCTACTATTTAATGTAATGTCTACTATTTAATGTAAAATGTCTATTTAATGTAAAATGTCTACTATTTAATGTAATATGTCTACTATTTAATGTGATGATGACAAGTAACAACTACTGTATTTATGTGAAGACCAATAGTTGTGAAAATTATATATCGTGAAAAATTCTTGCTGTTTTAGCAATTCATGAGATTATATCATATTTTTTAGGGTGCTGGAAAACGGGAATTGGACCCTGAGTAGGGTATGTTTCTGGCCACTTTTATATGGGAACCTGAATTATTGCATGATGTTCAATGGCTCTATCTTGACGACCATTCATGGAACTGCATGGAATGTAAGAAAATAAGCCACCTCCTGGCATCGTATCATTAGGAGAAAGTCTGTAATTACATGAGAAATGATAAATTAACTTAAAAGTTGTGCAAACTTCTCACAGTGAAAGCCCTGGAATTCGCAAAAGGCGAATATCAATGTCGCAGCTAAATGGATGAACACATTTTTGGTAGGCGTACTGTAATCATGATAGATGTGCCAAATACACACACAGCATGATACCTCAATTATATAAACAAACTTATACATAATGCATGTTAAAACAGTCATATAAACAAAATACATTTACAATCTCGTACAGTATGCCATTGTTAATTATTTCATGTGACATTCACAAATTAATATACTGGTGCATTGGGCAAAAAAGAAACTTGACTTTTCCCCAAGAGTTTCTTGATAGAACCTAGTGCATAGTACACATGTTAAATGATCCCAAGTGGTAACATTTGTTGCCCGAATGCTGGCATGAAATTTGCAAGTGCATAATGCACAGTCATCCTAGATGATGCAAATGCATGGACAATTTTGTGCAAAGCATTACATGAACATGCAGAAGATATCATGACTACCGAGTGCCACATTCATGACTACCGAGTATGACTACCGAGTGCCACATTTATGACTACCGAGTGCCACATTCATGACTACCGAGTGCCACATTCATGACTACCGAGTGCCACATTCATGCATGTACGGTACATGTATATGCACATAATTTATGGTATTACAGAAAAACATACACAAATATTAAGAAAACAAATTTACAAATTAATGTCTGGGGAGGTGCCATGTGTAGGCTGGAAGCTGGAGAAGCCGTACTGGAAGTAGTGTGACAATTCATATTGAAGTGGTGTGAGTGTTGACAAGCCATATCGGAAGTGGTGTGAGAGTTGACAAGCCATACCAGAAGTGGTGCGCGTGTTGAAAAGCCATACTGGAAATTATGCGAGTATGTGGTTGCAGCAAACAGGTAATGCCTAAGCTAAGAATGTTTTCAGCAAACAAGATCAGCAGCAGATCGTCCATATCAGGAGGAAGGTCAATGGTGTTTGAATATGTAAATACCGATATATATATATATAATGGTTCCACTTCACATATTTCATTTTGCAGCAGGGTAAAATAAAATCGTAATACTGGTAGGTCAAATAGACAGAATTTGTATTCGCCAATATCAAACAGGTTTATTGCATTACATTGTGTTTGGTGTGGTGCCACTCGTTCAACTGAACGAACAATGTACACCTGATGTGAAACATGTCCTTATGAAATGTAATTAAGTTAAAACGTACAAATATAAGTTGTTTTCTTCAACTGAATAAAACATGTAATTAACTTGCAAAATACACATGAAAGTTGTTTTCTCCAACTAAATGAAACATGAACTTTAAAAGTACATACTAAATTATTTTCTTCAAATGAAAGAAACTTGCCCTTATAAAATGAAACAAATGGAGACGTTCCTTTTACAGTATAGTGTTCCGTATCAAAGGAACAAAACCACACACTGTCCAGAACCTGTGCGGTCTGTCATCACTAACGAGGTGTACGCAGACTGCACAGTGCCGTCACACATCTAAGGGCCCTCATTGTCGCCATCTTGCTTGCATGAGATGCGTGCAAACAGTTCCTGTCACTCGGTACAGACAGGACAGATCAGACAATAGTACAGTTGAAAGGAACGTGCCCTAAAAATGCACTGTAGTGAGTTACTGGTGAAGACGTGTCTTGTTTGGAAATTATGTCTTGTTAGTACTGCACTGAGGTGAGATACTGAGCACACCTCTTCCTGTGTTTGTGCAGGGACTGTGGGTACATGTACACTCGCCCACATACACACGGCAGTATGGCCTTATCGTGGACGGCCATCTTGTGTTGACGGACGTAGTCGGGACGACAGAACTCCTTCGTGCAGATGGGACACAGGAAGACAGTTCTGCCCTCGCTGTTAATGCTGCTGCTTATGGCATCGTTACTCAATTCCAAAAAGCGCCCTGGCATCCCACTTCCTGTTCCCAGCATCCCACTTCCTGGTCCCAGCATCCCACTTCCTGTTCCCAGCATCCCACTTCCTGGTGTAATTCCTGAAGGTTCCATTTCCCTCCGTTCCGTGAATCCATGTCGAAAGTCTGAAAATAACAAAGAGTTAGTTCCAGTGTTCAAACAACCAAGTTCCATGGAGGTAGAGTTCCAGATATAGCATGTATGAATATGATCTCCACCCATAACATAACAATACATGGCAAATTAATTGATTTCCATTAAGAAAGTAATAGATTTCTAAGAGTTTGTACAATTAGTCCTCTGGAAAGATCCAGCAGTTAAGTCATGTTAATACTGTATATAAATGTATTCCAATGACAAGTAGCATCCTTCCAGCCTCGAAGAACTAACAACAAAACCCTCCACAAAAGACCCCAAATGCCAAAAAATACCTTGTATGATTTACCAGTATATCGTACTTATAAGATTCAGTTCTAGGTAAGATATTTGACAAAGTAAGATACCTCTTTAACCCTCTCCTTGCTGGTACATCTCTTTTGGGCTGCCTCCAGCAGGGGGAGGGTTAAAGGACTGTTATGAGATTATTAACATGGATGCCCAAAGACAAATAGACTTGGGACATGCACAAGAGCGGAACCACAGTACAGTCGACCCCCGTTTATTCGGACATCAGTTACCCGGTTCCCTCGCTATCTGCACGGTTTTTACTGGGACCCAATATTTTCCTATTTACGGTCGGACATTTCCAGGAACTAAATAGACAAATTAAGTACAATTTATGTTCAGATATCCGGATGATAAATGTTGTGAAGGTTCATGTCATATAAGAAGACTACAATTGCTATAGTAGACTGATTGTTTAGCAAGTTACAAAGTCACAAAGGTCATAAAACTGGATGGGCTCAAACAGATTAGGCTGATAGAGAGACATCATTTTGATAACAACAAATTGTTTATCATATGTTATCATAAAAGCATGAGACAGAATCTGCCACAGGAAGGCTTGTTTCAGACAGCACATTTAAATCCATATATATCACATGAAGAAAACATTAACTGTGAACCATGAATTTGGATATAGTAATACTATTATATCAGTGGTGGATCCAGGCCTATTTGCAGGTGGGGTCTCAATCTGTACATATTTGTGAAGAAGTATCCTTCATGTTACATGTTAATATTAAAGTAATAGGTATGAATATTGAATGTCAATGGCCTATGCCCTTAGTTATCTACTTGTTCCAACTAAGTCACGCTCTCTGAAAATCTTTAATATAAGCTTAATGAAATACAATTTTCTGATGTCTACTGATAAAAAATTAACACTTTTTTAACCCATTATCCAGTCGGGCTTGGGTGGCATGCTCTTGAAAATTTTGAAATATAGGCATAACAAAGTACAATATTTCCTGATATCTATAGCAAAAAAAACACCACGTTATAAATCTTTCCTAGTAGATGCCATCGAGATCTAATATGTGTCTAAACTAACAAATTAGAGCAGCTGATCTCTAAAGGCACCAAATGACCCAAAACAACGTGTCGCAAGTGAAGGTATGTGACATGTGATAGGATTCTCACAAGGAATTATACTGATAAAGTTCTCAATTTGTGTTTCTACAACTGTGGTGGTTTATCTACATTATATACGATATCTGTCAAGACTATGGACGAATATCGCAGGTATCGCAAAATGTATGTACAATCCATGATAAATGAAGAGTAAGGTGGTAACTCTTGCTAAATTCAGACATCTGGGAATTCAGTTACCCGTACGGTTTTACCTGGAACGCAACCGTCCGGATAAATGATGGTCGACTGTATTGAGAAAGACACCTGGAATGAATATATTTGTTGCATCAATCAGACTCCATGGTCAATATTTCTTCACTTTTATCTACCATATTGTTGAATACCATAGCTATAATAACATGCATGTTTTTTTTAATAATTATAACAGTTCTAGGAAAAAAAACATCCCTAATAATGTAATGTTCAAACTTTTGCACGTGGTGTTAATAGAGATAGGAGCATTAACTAATTATGTGCGATAATTCTAGCAAAAGTCATACACCCTGGTTTAGCCATAGGTAAAAGTTGTGACCTCATAGATTACTATGATGTCATGGCGAGCTCTTTCAACTTGTACGTTAGAATGACATTTTGAATGAATATTGGCAAATCGTTTTCTTAAAAGTGCAGATCTATTACGATTTTGGATAATTCGCTACCAGGGCATATGTGGTTTTGCAAGATGATACTATTAACCTCATTATTATCCTGCAACAGTAAGGAATTTAGAAATTCCTTCAGATGCATATGTATGCATGTACTCACTGAAGTCATGGCTGCAAACAGGCTGCTTATGGCAAAGCATTAGCTGTCTTGGCCTTCTTATAGACAAAGCATGTTCTCTGATGCCGCTGAAGACCCTTCAGGTAGTTGTAGCTCTTCCCACAGATACAAGGATGGCTGATCTGGTCGTCAACGGCTGCTTTATGTTCCTTGTAATGCCAGACTGATGACAGTACCTTGTCGCACACGTCGCAAGGAACATTTGGCCTACGAGTATGACGGCAGATTTTTCTGAAACCTTGTACGGTGGAAAACTGGAGGATTTTGAGGAGGATGAGGTTGTTGACCTGCAGGAGGATATAACTGTCTTCTTGTCTGGGAGTCCGACTCAACAGATGTGCACCGACTCGAGTGTTTGAGCTTACAAACTGGACAATCTTGTCCTGGAGCTTATGACTGACAGAGTGAAAATGCAACAGACGAGATATTGCCCACAACAGAATCTGATCTCTCTGAAAATAACAAAAGAAAAAATAGTTGAAATTCTTAAAAAATAAATTTTACCCTGAAAATCAGAAAATAGTAGAAATGGGTATAATTTTTCGAAGCCCTACAATCTCTAATAACATGGCGATCAGACACTTATGACAGCACATTGTGGATATGAGAAAAAATATATCTAAGTTTAAAACTTGGAGAGAGACAGGTATAATTGAATATACTAGTAATCTAATATCTTCATGGATAAACAAATAATAGTTCTGTAACAGCAATGTTCAAATGATGAGATATGTAGTATGAAGATTGCATTTCAATTTTAATTTGCCATATTGAATAAAAGTAAAAAAGTTAATGTGACAGGGATATTGATGCACCAAGAACAGCAATGGCATTAGGTATGGATGGACTACAACACAATGTTAGTCCCGAAAAATGGTAGAGCTCGTAAACTTACATTCAATAAACAAAACAGATAGGCTGGGTTGATAATCACATTCGATTAGGTGGATATCCTATCCAGTGGGTACAATATCAATGACCAAGAGTCTTCACACTGAAACCCCACCAATTCCACCCACCAAGACAACATCCATCTGAAACCTCCAGCTACAGTGTGACAAGATCCAATCGCTCGCAACATCTTCTCTAGGAAACCTATCTGGACGTAGTCCCAAACATCTCACGATGATCCTTACCACGATCCTCTGCCTCCAGGGTGATCCGCTCATTTTATTTCTTCACTTGAAGGTACTGAAACACTACGAGCTGTTGGTTGAGGGTACCTTACCACAAGAACTAACTCTCCAGGCTGGAGGCAACTAGAGATATCATAAAGAGCAATGTCTGTGCCGAATCTAGCAGGGAGATGGTTAAATTGTCAACATGCCATCATGTCCATGTCACAAATACGATGAAGGTTCAATGTTTGGACAAGATGTTGATATTGTACATCTATTGGTGTATCTGTAGCCTCCTCTGATAGCAACACACATTGCTACAAGTACTGGTGTGAGTTGCATTTACACGGAGAGACTTTAAGAAGTGCCATTGCTGTGGAAACCTTGTATAGATCCTGGATGAGCAGGCAACAAAGTCTAAAAGTCAGAGATTCTTGTGAAGAAATCCAGCTGAACATACACTTCCATTAAATAATTACAAAGATGTGACACTATGGTAATAATTGCATTTCAATGTCCAGTACCGAGTGTCAATGCAAAGTAAACGTTTGCAAGGTTTGTAGGAACATTGCGCATGTCTTCTGATGTCTGAGTAACGCAGTGCGATAGCAGTAGACCTTGCCACAGACACACCAGTGAGTGATGCCTTCATGGACGGCAGACTTGTGAACCTTGAAGTGCTGCAGAGTGATGAGAACCTTGTCACACTGGTCACATGGATAGCCATGGCTGCGTTCAACAGTGGCACCACCTCCACTGCCAGGCCCCAGTGTATCTCTCCCTGAAACACACACACAAAGAAGGACTCCATTGAGAGACGGGAATACAAAGAAAAGTATTCAATAGCAAATGAGGATGCAAAACGTGTGAAAAAGATGTAATTCATACTTGTACTAATATCATAATTTCCATTAGATTGATTTATATTATATATTATTTTATTGAATTGGGGTTTAGAGCCGCTTTCAAGATTCTTTCACTTACATCACAGCTTGTCAGTTTACTGCAGGAGGAAGCCTGCAACATCCATAGCACTGAAAGTTGCGAGCATTGACTGGTACTGACAAGACCAAGGATGATAACTGCATTGCCACTCTACAGACATTGCATCCTATCAATATCGAGTCAGAAAGGCAACTTCTGCGAACATTGATGCCGATTAATTTATAAGTTGATAATATACCTGATAACCATGCATGGCAACAGTAAAAATAAAACTAACTATTCTGAGATAATATGTTTAAGAGACGAGAATACAAGAGTAAAATTTATGCTAGGCTGGCACAAAGTGGTAAATACTATTACATGTATATGTAGTGTGATATTAGGATTTGTTCTAATAAAAACTAGAAATGAATCCATTACCCAATTTATTCACTCTTCAATAACCAAAATTGAAATGCAGTAAAATACCACCGTTAAAATATCTCCATTTGAAAGCAGTCTGTTCCTATCACTTCAATAATGAATGCATAGAACCTTTCACAGATTTGACATCTATTTGACATCTATTTGACATCTATTTGGCATCTATTTGACATCTATTTGACATCTATTTATCTATTTGACATCTATTTGACATCTACCTATTTGGCATCTATTTGGCATCTATTTGGCATCTATTTGGCATCTATTTGACATCTACCTATTTGGCATCTATTTGACATCTATTATTTGGCATCTATTTGACATCTATTTGACATCTATTTGGCATCTATTTGACATCTATTTGACATCTATTATTTGGCATCTATTTGACATCTATTTGGCATCTATTTGACATCTATTTGACATCTATTTGACATTAAATATGTTTATTTCAGATATTGAATACCATTAACGTGAAAAAAATTGAGTCTGATAGATGATCTATTTAGACAAATTGTCTGTTTCAAAATAACCAATACTGCATGAATATGGTGGCACATGGTCCCGTGCCAATGCACGGCTGACCGCTCAGGTTAAAGTGAAGCACGTTCTAGCTCGGCTGGTACGTGGATGGGTGACCGAGAACCTGA
>JAUTBT010084589.1:0-12194 GCA_032361225.1 Lepetodrilus schrolli | reverse complement strand
GTCTTGTCAGTACCAGCCGGTGCTCGCAGGTTTACTGCAACATTCAGCGCTACGGATGTTGCGGGTTTCCTCCTGTCTTAAACTGGCAAGTCGTGATATAAGTGAAAGAATATTGATAGCTACTCTAAACCCCAATTCAAAAAAATATATAAAATAAAAATAATAAAAATGTAATATCCAAGTATATTCATTTTTTCTATTATCATTGTGCATCACTCTATATGTGCATCACAATATACATATCCCATATATATTTAGCATATCACAAGATATCAAGTGTCAGTACATGTACGTCAATCAGAATACAGGGGCGCTTAAAGTTGGGGATAACTCGATCATATATAAATTTGCAATGTGGTCAATGTCCAATCAGACATAGGTGACACCTTTGTCCAGGTATTAATGATATCATCAAACCAAGTGCATGGCACAGACATTTCAATGGAGCATGATAGCTTAATTGTTTAGTTTTCAATATTGCAATAATTTTTTTTTTATGATTATATTTTCTCTCACCGGCCATCTCTTGTGTTTCAGACAAGCCCATCGACCCCACCAATGAAGAGTCCGACAAAACTCCCAGCATATTATGTACCAGGGATGTTACCACCACCTCCACCACCCCCCAATCTAGCGCGGCCAGTGGCCATCTTGAGAACATCGGATGGACAAACTGTTATTAGCAGTAGTTCGTCTATATCAAACTCTACTAGTAGTAAGTCATCTTACTGTTGCTGCACGTGTCAAGTGTCTTTGCTGCTTTTTAAAAATATGCGTGGAATATTCACACAGCAAAGTAAAACAATTGTGCATTCATTGATTCTGTATTCCGATCACAAAAATCCAATGAAGCCATGAAAACTAAAATTATTGAATTATATTTTTATCTGCTCTGCGTGAACGATTTCTTTTTAAAATATTTTATATCAAAGTAGTAAATAGTCAGAGGAAAGCTTATTTTTCATATGTCGGTTCATTCGGATCGAACAAGCGACATCACCTGATCACAAATATAAATGTTTGGACACATACTAGGAAGGTGTCCTTGACCATAAATGCCCCAACTTATCAATTGACATTTTGAAATTTAAGAAATATTCTATACCATTTCTGGTCAGATTTCACTCAGATCATCTATTCTATGTATCCTAATTAAATACAGGCCACTTGAAATGTTTACTTTCCATTTGTATAAGTTATTTTATACATATTTAATTGCAATACAAAACTTCTTGTTCATTTCTGTAACCTATTTTTGGTTACGGAAACAGACAAGAAGGGGTCCGAGCATACATCTGTCGTCACATGATGTCGGTCAATCTGAATTATGGAAATTGTGAAGCGTTTTCTTGCTTTTTGTTTTCTCCCTTGGCACCTACTTCTCTCTCTCTCTCTGCAGCATATATTTTTATTATCTTTCCATCCAGTCTCAGCAAGTGAAATGTGCTAGTTGACATGAGCCCTAGCCAACAGAAAATAATATTGAAAGTTCTTTCAACTATATCATGTAAATTGATTTTAATAAGAGAGATGTATGTTTTAAAAAATGGGATCCAAGCCTAACTCTGTACTGTCCGAATCTGTGGTGCAAAGAAGGGCCTAATTATTGATGAGGGTGCACTTTTATAAGCCAGCTGCCCAATGTGTATTAAGAACAATGCATGCTGACAGCACCACTGAGGTTTCTTGCTTACTGAACACAAGTGTGTGACATACTTGGATTTACATGCTCTCACTGCCAGAAATAAAAATAACAATTAACAGGTGCCTGTTATGTTTCAGCTACCAGTATCTCCACAGCCAACAGTCCCAGTATTGTGTCCAGTTCTCCGGGCACCCCTCCTTTGAACAGAACCATTATGTCTAGTCCTTTCACCATCTTGTCTCGTCCAGAGCATGCCTTTGCACACATACACCCTCAGAGTCACCAGGTAAGATATACATACATACCTGGTTCCAGTTGGTTGTCGTCTCTCAAATAGGTGAGGATAGACCTCGGTGCATTGGGTGTGACGAGGACATCACGGTCAGGCATATCTTGCTTGACTGTGTGGACTTTACAACTCAGTGTGCCGAGTTCTATTCTTCGCCTAATCTCAAACCTTATTTTATCCTTTTTAAAGGAAATTCTACTTTACGAAAAGTTTTAAATCATATATTTTCCTGTCATTATCATCTATTTTTCGATGTTCTACATCGCCATTTATATTTAATTTTAACTTGTTGCCATGGGTTTCATGCTTATTTTCTTTTCTTGCATCCGTAATTCGTAATTATTTTATTAAATAACATTGTACTCATCATGTATGGGTGAAATATTCCTGCTGTGACGTAAAGCACTAATTCATTCATTCATACCTCGCAAATAGAAATATCGTTTAGGAGAAGAAGAAACAGCATAATTACAGTTGCATAAATGTTTGGGTGGATAGCGTTGTACCCTTCTAGAATTATTTTAGTTTGCAATAACATGTCCTTGAAAAATATTGGCTCTTGATGAGTCTTAATGCTTTGGTTCATAATTGAAGATGACATTTTCATATTCTCGATGTGAATGAACCATTTTCCCACAGAAATTGCGCAGGGAAAGATTTCTGGCATTACAAAAGCCATATGTATGCTTCAAGTGAATACTATATATGCTTTGCATTTATTGCTCCAAAATATTTGTCTGTGAACCATGGCAGTTTACTGCTTTTTAATAGTTTGTATTTATGATATATACGTCACAAATGGTCGTTGATGTTTGCAGGTGTTTACCTATCCCAGCATTAGCCCTGTGAATGCCATCAGTGGTGTGATTAGCCCCACCACACTCAGCCTGATCACCTCCCCCCGCACCACGCCGCGCTCAACCCCCATACCCCGCTGGACCACCCCATTCATCCCCCTGGATGAGAACATGGACTACAACATGCTGGCTAACATCCTGCCTAGCGTCAACCCAGATGAGGGTCTCCTCAGTGAAGGTGAAGGTGAGGCACACATTGGGTTGTGTCATTATTCAGTTGTAGTAATAATGATGAGGGGTGGGTGGTAGCACATTGGTAGAGAGTTTTAAATTCGGAGCCGGCGCAATCATGAAAGGATGCGCTATCTGTACCGTGGCAATGCAGTTAGCATCCTTGGTCTTGTCAGTATCGGCCAGTGCTTGCAGGTTTACTGCAACATTTAGCACTACGAATACTGCAGGTTTGTGATACAAGTGAAACAATCTTGAAAGCAGATCAAAGCACCAATTTATCAAATAATAAAAGAAGAAAGTGTAATAGTGTAATGCATGTTGCTGTGTGTTGAGTTTAGATGTGTGATACAAGTTTAGTTTTTAGTATGCATCTTCCTAGGGGGATGTTGGTGAGTGTGGTTTTGTTTGGATCCTGGAATTTGTTTAGGAGAATATTGGTTTGATCGAGGTTAAGTTGATTTGCCAGGGTATTTCTGTGTTGCGCGTAATGTGGGCAGTGTAGTACTAGTGGTACATGTTCTATAGTTTCTTGGGTGGTGCAATGCGGGCAGTTTGGGTTATTGCTGAATCCTAGTAGTGTTTTGTGATGGTTGAGTTGGGTACGTCCTACCTTTAGCCTTTTTATTGCGGAGTTTACTTTGCGGTTTGGATGTGTATATTTAGTCTGTTTGGGAGTGTGTGGTGTGATATTGTGTAGGAATTTGCCAGTGGTAGACTACCCAGGTGTTTTGCCATTTTGTCCTGATTGCTGATGTAATTAGGCTTTTTCTTTCATTGTAGTTTAGTGGTAAATGCGTATCTGTGGTTATGTGGTCTAGTGCCTACTTGGCTGCTTTATCTGCCGATTCGTTTCCATGTATTTCTACATGAACGGTCACCCATACTAGCGTGACTTCATTTCCTTTGTCTAATATTTGTTTGTTGTGTTGGAGTATTTGGGTTAAGATATTTGGGTTGTGTGCCATGTTTCGTTGTTGTATTGCCTGAATTTAGCTGAGTGATTCTGTTAAAATTGTAGCCGTAGGTTTGTTTAGTACGAGTGTGGCTTGTAGTGCTTTATTTATGGCTACTAGTTCTGATGTGTATACTGTATTGATCTGTTAGCCTGAGAATGTTTTTCTGACAGGGTTTTGGATATGTACGACAAGAGGTTTTTCCTGTGCTTGGCTCTCTTGAGCCATCTGTGTATATCTGTATTTTAGTTGTCTTGTATGTAGTGGAGGGCAATATTTTTCGTTACATCTGGTATGCCTTGCTTGAGAAATATTTTTGGTTATCATTCTTTATTTTCGTCTTCTAGAGCGTTTCTTCCCCGTTGTTCATAGCAACGAGGGCATGGAATCCGGAGGCAACAGCGGAAGTTCAGGGTCCTCCCAGCATCAGACAGGAGGTGGTAACCCTGGGCAACACTCCAGCCCCCATGCCCCCAACATAGCCCCACCCGCCCCTCCCTCCCCACATAAGTCTCAAGGACATGAGCATACTTGATGAATATACCTCTGGCCCCTGATAGGGCGAACACTCTACTGGAATGCAACAGCACTTAAAAGTGCATGCTTGGCTGTGATAGCTTTTGTTTGTTACAAAAAATTGTACATTGGTGTGTTCCAACAACAATAACATATTGGTGTTGTATGTTTATTATTATGATTATTATTATTATATTATAAATAGTTACCCAAATGTTATTCTCCTTGTTCAAGGACGTTTTAAAACTTACAAGAGATTGCGTATGGATGCGGATGTAAATATCTGATGAAGGGGAAGATGGTGCTTGGCACAGTCTTGTTATTATTATGAGATTCAGCTACAAACACATCTTCATATTTCTCTGATTATATTTTATTTGCCCATTTGAGCAGCTGTGATGTTTTATACTTGCATGTTTGAGTATTAAAGCCGTGCTTCCATGTTCTGCAGTTCCAGTCTGTCAAGTATTAGAAGTGTTTTTCATTGTCTGTAATAAGATTCAAATATAAGTAATTTCATAACTTACTCCATCCACGATGAACACAAGGGTATAGCTCCTATGCACGTTCCAATTGAGCCAAAACTGTCACTCTATCATAAATACATTAAATCATAAATGCTTACAATTATTTTGAAATTATTTAGACTACAAGTAAAATAACATACTACTATTTAATCTTAGTACAAATCAACAGAAATGTCTTGAAATCGATTTTCCGTGCATGGTTGAATTGCTACTGCAGTACTGTTGAACAATAATTAATTCACTTTAACAGTTCATATATGCTGTCAAACAAACCTAAAACATGGATGAAAATTACTCGTATGTTTTGGTTACATGTAACCGAGCTATGCCCATGTGGAGGACGTTGGATGTAATATATCATACAGTCTCATAGCCATGACTTATACTGGTTAACATGTACTCGTATACCTGTGTTAATCCTATCTAAATCTACTGGTCTGATGAATAACATTTATAGAGTTAATTAATAATCTACCATCTTCTGGAGATTCTCATGAATTTCGACTTTGAATCGAATTTAATTTTGTGGTACCGTTAAGTTCCATTCAGGAACTATATTATCTTGCCAAAGTTGTGACCCACTACACCCCACCCCGTTACCTCTTGTCTGTTTGCAGTAAATGAAATTAATTTGATTTATCAATTAAGTTTTGAAATGTGTTCATGGAACTAGCATCAAAGAGAAACCAAACCATATTTGAAAAGTGCTTCAGTAGAAATCCAAAGATGTATATGTTAACTCCACATTAATAATACTGTATGGCACTCAAAATATATATTAACAAAAACCAAGGTTCTTCCTTCCTGTATGTAACATAATCCATATATTGAATCTCGATGCTTTTAGTACAGAGTGTTTCTAACCACTGAGGTGAGTTAAGAAGGTGTTTTTTTGCCAAAATGTTAACTGGCTTCTATGATACAGTCCACATGAACAAGTATTGAATTATGAGATTGAGTTGGCAATAATTAACTGGGTTTTTTCCCCTGCCTCTACAAGTTCTATCTACTGTGTTCTGTTAGATCTGTTAATTATTTATTTGCAATCATACATTATTTATTTGCAACCAAATTGACATCCACTGAAGTACATTTCAGCTGTCTATGTAACACCCACCATTGACAGATGTTAAATAAGCATTGTACGATTTCAGAGGGTGCCATATTGCATCTATGTGGTTTTTTTAAATAATCATTTTTATTTTTACCGATAAATTGTGATGGTAAAACTTTTAAAATTGTGTAAGGACAAAAAAATTATTTAAAAAAAATATATATGCATTGTAGTTAAATCATGTCTTCAAATCTTATTGGAAGTCAATTTTTCGGCTTTTACTTAATTGTCACTACTTACTTTTCACTGCATGACCTTTGCTACTTTCGATTTTCTATCTACTTGCCAGTTTTTTTTACACCAATGAAAACAGTAGATGTTGAGAGCTACATGACACCCAGAGATCAACTTTACCTGGCAACTCTCCAGTGTCTAAGTGTTCATCCGACTTGGGATTTTATTGTGATTTTTCTCCATAATCTTAAGATTTCGCTCGGCGGTGAAGTAGTGTTTTCAATAACCCTATTTATTTCACTTTGTTGTTATATTATATGACCTGTGATAGTTATTGCGAGAAGAACAACAAAAAAAGCAGTACAGGGTGGCAGTTATTTTATCTGATCCAAATCAGATCTGATTATGTTGTTGTTTCAAACTTATAAAATCTGAAGACACTTTATTGTTGTCCATGCCTTTTGGTGAAACAAATTCAATTTTTGGCCATCTCAGTAATTTTGGGTGCACCATAAACAACCAATCTCATACGAAAAGAAATTAATTTACCTTTTTCGAAGTTGACGTAAATTCGATCTCCCAAGTTCGAGGTATTGAGATACGAAACTGGAAACCAAAAATAAATAAAAGATAGTTTGAAACGGACATGGATAGATGTGATTTGATGATTGGTCAGAGGTTGTGCTGAATTCTTGTTGATATTGTATTAATCTAAGGTACATGTATTACCCTACCATGTCTGAAGGAGGAATCCCAACACTAGAAGTTTTACCCCCGATATGTCATACTATGCAAAACTATGCATTACTGATTGGTACTCTTGTATATTTGTTGAATGGTGAATTATACTGCAAGAATCCGCCCACGGATTCTAGTATTTAAAATAATCCAACCCCACAAGAATGAGAGAAAAAAAGAGAATAAGAGGGACAACAGTATTATTTATTATTTTGGTGCATTTATTCTGATTGGTAAAATATTGGACGGTTTCCGTCTCGCCTTTGTAAGGTCAAGGGATAGGGGAATTGTTCAATAATACCAATGGAATCTGTTCACTGGCGCGTGGTCGGAGATGGTTGTGCCTGTTATTCTCTTTCCCATTCAAGCCACCCTTCATTTTTTGGACAGGAACATAGCAATACCTAAAGACACTAGTAAATATGTTTGTTTTATTATGCAAACTTGAAACTTTTATCTACCCAAAGTAGAATCAAAGTTTTATTAAAGGAAATTTTCACTTTATTGTGTTTTGCTTGGACTGTGTTCTCTTTTACTTGCTGAGGGACCGACCCTAAACAGTGGACGAAACTTTGGACATCCATCCTCAAGACCGTGACGCGGTGACTGATATTACGCTAGTATACACTCAACAGGGGTGCGTGGTAGCACAGTGTTAGAACATTGGACTTCTGATCCAAAGGTTTCAGGTTCAAATCCCGACCCCTCTATCAAGGCATTAATGTTCGTGAAAGTTGCCTTTCTGACGCGATATTGATAGGATGCTCTGTTTGGAATGCAGATATCCTTGGTCTGTCAGTACCAGTTTTACTGCAACATTAAGCGCTACGGATGTTGCGGGTTTCCTCCTGCCCTGATATAAGTGAAAGAATCTTGAAAACGGCCCTAAACCCCAACTCAATATCCTCAACAAAATTAATTACGGGCCAGTAGCTGTTTTGGTCGTATAAATTTAGTTTTAATTATTTTTAAAACGAAAACTTTCCAAACATCTACAGGTTCCAGGTACTCTTCAAGAACTTGCAGACGCAGTAAGTCGGAAGAATGGCACCCGACATTTGGTAGAAGGCATCGCCTAAAAATATCTACCGGCCCTTAATTTATTTTGATGTGCATATATTGTGTATGAAAAGATACCCTGGACCTGGACTTTATAATATTTGGGGATATCGTACATCATAGCAAGATCATTATCAACTTGGCTCGAGATTCATCTAACCTTCCCTGCTGACCATAAGCTAAACAAAATAGTCTCTGACCATACCAATATTAAAAGTATCTTAAGACCATTAGGGATTGCTAGAGGAATCATCAGCTATGTCCCATATGGTATAACACTTTACCTGTATACAGAAGTGGGGAAAACAACTATGAATACATACTCTGATCGGTGTTGTAATACTGGTATGCGTAGCATTGTGGTTGTAGTGTTTGCCAACCAAGAAAGCTAGTCTGGGTTCAATTCATTAGCACAACGGAAGGGTTTCACCTTGTGTCATCAGCACCTATCTGTTAAGTGATATCAAGCATGGCACTGGGGGGAATTGAAAGAAACACGTTTTCGGTAATGGAAATGGGCAAGAGGCTATGGAAAGCTAAACTACTACAATATGCAATTTTTAATAGAAATTATTTGTTTAACCTTTCCATGCTGGATTAGGCACACACTGCTCTTTACAGCATCTTCGGTTTCCTACAGTATGGGTAGAGTTAAATGTATGTATAAACTCTAGGAATACCAGTACGGCTCAAATGTATGTCGACCATGTTATATTACGGCACGTAAGACCATACGCCCGCCCGACAAGACGCCGCAGTTTAGGTGTTCACTCGCAATTAATTTTATCAGTTATT
Organism: Lepetodrilus schrolli; assembly: GCA_032361225.1. Taxonomy (NCBI): domain Eukaryota; kingdom Metazoa; phylum Mollusca; class Gastropoda; order Lepetellida; family Lepetodrilidae; genus Lepetodrilus; species Lepetodrilus schrolli. The sequence goes on along the minus strand of JAUTBT010084589.1, from coordinate 3,353 downwards.
AATTAAAATGCCGCCGTAAATATTACAAGCTCAACATATTCATATGGCGCATGGAATTTTTGATAAATTAAATTATTTTTAAAAATGTATAATTATTATTTTTATTACTATCCATATGAACATACTATAATTATGCGCTCGTATATCGAAGCAAAGATATCGTATCAACTATCAACGAAATCTGTCAAGAAACGCATGCATATACTAAATATTAGCCGTTTTATTATACAAATAAAATGAATTTTGTGTGTGCATTATTCATAAGAATGTTCAGCGTTTTTTTACAGCATAAATTACGAATCTGTAATAATAAAACAATATGATACAGAATGGAAGTTCAGAGATGTTCACTATAGCTAGATGACAATGCTAGTCATTTGTCCACCAGGCCCCCGTTTCACAACGATTTAGGAGCTCCTAACTTTAGGACCCAGTTTATCACCTCGTAAGTTAGATGTCGATTTAAGAAGGGATAAGACTTGTGATGTCGTCGTGAAACACCTGTTACGAAGTGATATCCTTTAGGACTCGTTTAGGAGCTCCTAAATAGTTATGAGTCCGTCGTGAAACGGGGGCCAGGGGTCTATATTACTCACAATAAGTTAAGATACACTCGCGTGACTCACCTCTATATATCCATGTGGCATGACCTCTATATAGTAAAGATGACCTCTGATTGGCATGCATAACACTATAGGTATATTGACTGTATATTATCGCTACATATCGCGCCCAGGTTCACCGCTTCAAAGCAATGTAAGCTAAGATCTCGTAAATTCATCCTACAATATATCCCTGACAGTGCTTCCCGGATAACAGAAATTCAATATGAACATGCGAGGGGTACGGTTTAACGCTGACGATTAATTGTTAGATTTAATGCCACGAGGGACCCATTTGGTGAATTTTACACCAAGGTACGACTGTGAAGCGTAATGGTTCGTCTCCATGGTCACACCTTTGCGTATCAGTTACGAAAATATTGTTAGATTCCTTTTCAGGTGTATTGCCATGTTGATCGGGTTTGACCAGATTATCGCACTATCGACGATAAAATGTCAATTTATATACTCGCACCTTGATAGTGGATACTGCGTGATGGGGGTATTTTTAACCACTGTGCACACAGTCCACACATATAATGTAGTAATATTGTAACGCATACAAATGTACATGTATCCTGTGAGACAGTTGCGTGTGCGTATGCGTGTGTGTATGCGTGTGCGTATATGTTTTTATGTAGTCAAAAGATGCACGTTCCACAAAGTAATAAATAACAATGTATGTTTTGGACACAGTTTCCTGGACATTGTTAATTCAGTGCATATACAGACAGACGGACGGACGGACGGACATACAGACAGACAGACAGGCAGACAGACAGACAGACAGACACGCAGGCAGGCAGGCAGGCAGCCAGAGAGACAGACAGAGAGAGAGAGACAGACACAGACAGACACACCCACAGACAGACACACAGACAGATACACAGACAGACACACAGACAAACACACATACAGACATACACACAGACAGACACACATACATACACACACAGACAGACACAGACAGACACACAGACACATACAGACACACACAGACATACACACAGACACACACAGAGACAAACACAAAGACAGACACACAGATAGATCCATTTATTCGTGGACAACATATATTATTTACAAATGCATGTACAGTGAACATACACATTTCCTGGAAAACTCTTCATTCAAACTGATACCGTTGCCCATTGAACATGCCACCTTATATATTACCACAACAGTCTTAACGAGGTGTATGCTATAATTTCAGCGGCATAACACCCAAATAATCTCGTTGTCAAACAGAACTCTGAATTAACCTAAGACTGAAGGATTACGTACACTACTCGCGGAATTACACTTAAAATTCCACCCGATAATGAGTTGAACAATACCGATGTATGTTTATCTAGATCTTACCCATTCTGAGTTGGTCGTCTAGAACGAAATGCCACAACGTACACCCCCCCCCCCCCCACACACACACACACACCACCACCTCCTACCCCAATCCCCAGATGTGTTCTCTTTACGGCGTGGACACTATATATCCAGCGTTCCTAGCAACCGGTATTTGGTTCTAATACGAAGATAATTAAACTAAAGGAATGTAATCCTTCTATTATCAGTCAGGAGACGCCCGTGCAGGTCTTTAGTCTCTGGCAAAGTCAACAAGCATGGCTCTTCATCCGAAACGGACATGTGTATTGGACATGGAGTGTAAACAAATCAACGTGTAAGAACCTATGCATTTGTGGCCAACAAGAAAATTGTCGCGTATATGCCTCAATTTTGAAAGGTCAAAGTTTATGGGTTAGAGGATCGACAGGATTTATGACTGACACTGGTCCGGGCTTGAACCCAGATACCCGCTAAATATGTTCAAGAAATATGTGTGTCATGTTTAGCATTGGATTAAAACATTGTTGTCAACATTGATGTCACAGGCAAATCAATGTGTAGAAACAAATACAAAACTAGAATTAAACAATATACTCGTAATATGCACAATTTTAACTACATGTACTACTACTACTACTACTACTACTACTACTACTAGTAATACTAGTAGTAGTTAGTAATAGTAGTAATAGTAGTAGTAATAGTAGTAGTAGTAATAGTAGTAGCAGTTATAGTAGTAGTAGTAGTAATAGTAGTAGTAATAGTGATGGTAGTATTAGTAGTAGTAATAGTAGTAGTAATAGTAGTATTAATAGTAGTAGTACTTATAGTAGTAGCAGTTATAGTAGTAGTAGTTATAGTAGTAGCAGTAATAGTAGTAGTAGTAGTTATAGTAGTAGTAGTAGTAGAAGTAGTAGTAGTAGTATTAGTAGTAGTAGTAGTAGTAGTAGTAGTATTGCTGTTGTTACGTGGTAAAGCAAAGCCATATATTGCAGCCTTCTTTCGTTATCTGTAAAGTAATATTTAATTAATTAAAAACAAGTTTTACAATCAGTTACATCAAGTATTTTCTCGTTGGTTTGCATAATAGAAATATAAGCATGTGGCAAGTTCATTCAATAAGCAGACTGTGTAATGTACCGTATGCGTGGATATAATTACGCGCGACGTCAACATGGTCAATGACATCGTTAAATTCTATGTGATTTAATAGTAGTAATAGTGGTGGTAGTAGTACGCCACGACTAATAATAGCAAATTACGGTAGCATTGTTATTGTTAATTGCATTTATTTAGTCGTTATAACGCTCTATTTTTCGTCCTATGTTTATTTTTATTTCAATTAAAACTATTGATTTTGTTTAATATAGTGCTATTATTGAAAGGCAATCAGTGGGATATTATTAT
>JAUTBT010084588.1:0-12194 GCA_032361225.1 Lepetodrilus schrolli | reverse complement strand
AGGTGACACCACAAGTTTTTCAGCCTGTGATTCAGTGTGGGGCAGGAACGAACCCTAGATACGATCAGGTTCTCGGTATGTATATTCATTTAACCTTGGTTAATTTATTGCTCTATTCCCTAGCCACTAAACATAAAGGAAACCTTATTTCAGAAGGCGACGTAGCACCGAGCTATCTTTGCGAATGCGCACCTTGTCTGTGTGTGTTGTATCAACAGTGCATGCACGTTCGACTGACTACTGTGGATCTATTGCTCCCCCGGCGTCCTGGCCTGACCCTAACGTGGCTCGTCACTGGGCCATTTCCCCACATCAAACACATTCAATTAGCTAAATATATTTAGTAGCGCTTCTATGTGACGTGGATTACCTTGAAACCGCAGACCAAGTGTTTGATTTCCGAATTATGTCTGTGTCGACCGGCGAGGCATGATTTCAAGAGTATTCGGTTGTAATCTGGAGAAGAAACAGGATGTTAAGGGGTGTAGGGGCCCGGCTAGGGGTATATATGGGGGTCTGGCTATATATATATATATATAGGGGCCGGGTTAGGGATGTTGGTGTCGTGTGTATGTGTGTATGCGTGTGTGTGTGTGTGTGTGTGTGTGTGTGTGTAAGGGGATGGGGTGGGGTAGATGGTTCTGTGCGGTGTATGCTACAGGTCTGGTATAATTTACAATGATATGTTCTTCCTTCTTTTATATGAGAACTAAGCTGAAGACATTCCATGAACCAGGGAAAAATAGTGCGATTGAGGGAATTTAAGTGTTAATTATAGGCGCTACTTTTTTTTAAAGAATATCCCGCGCGATGTAATATATATGTAATAGGTTAATCACTTTCATGGCAATTTCATGGTATAAAGTTAATGTGTAAAATGTCAGGTTAAAAACATTATGATAGCTATATAATATGTAAATTTATTATAAAATGGTAAAATGCAACATGTTAGGATAAACACGATGAAATATTTATATTGTGGTGAAAAGAAAGATTACTGTAATCATTTAGACAAATAACACATGTTACTAACATGTGCAGTAAATATGAAAGTCTTCCGATTCAAAGGTGGCCAATTATTCATTTTTCTATCTCAACATAATAATTTGTTCAATAGGAAAATACCGATGGTATTATTTATTTGTTGAATAGGAATTAACAACATCAATGTATTATTGTTGTGTGACTGTAGGATATTTAATACAATATGTTTACTGTCTCAATCAAGTGTATTGATTATTTTTATATAAAACATTGACGGGCAAGACTAATTAGCCACTTTAATTTGTGCCCGGTTCAGTGAAGTTAATAATACAATTGTAATTTGCTATATGCATTGCTAAATCTTAATTTGACATACATTAGTCTGCAGTAGCTTTGCTTACCATGTATGTTTGAATTTATGTTAATATCCATAGAAACGTTTGAAAGTGGTGTCTTAATATGTCAGCATTAATCAAGAAGTTGAATAGAGACCGTCTACTGTATAATTCAATATGTGAGAATTAGTTGGATATTAGGAAGTTGGAATGGAGATCGGCAACTGTATATGCCACGATATAGAATTATTCTGAATAGAGCTCTTTGGATCTAAATGTCACGATGTAAATATAACATCAGCAAAGATCCAATATCTTCATTGTATCTTCCATCCCCGGAATGGACGTATTTTCAACAATACTACAATTGGTAGAGATACTTTGAAACCCCACTACTACAGTTCTGTAGTAATACATGTATATGGATGTTGTATTGTCCAGTAAGAGGTACGTATGCTCCCATTGATGTTGTGGATCCAGCGCATGTCAAACCTTATAAAGTACCAGACTGTAGAGATGTACACCGTTTTTCTTGCGAGATATGAATGCTGTCGATGGGAACGAACGTATGTTACTCGCTGTGTGGCTTACATGACTTCCACAAATGTAGAAGCATGCATTTTTATGAATGAAAAATTGAATGCATTCCTCTAAGGCGGAATGCACATATATCTTACATATAAACCAAGTAGTAGTCCGTACCAGTCATCGTGCGATATGGTCTCCTACTTACTACAGTACTTGACTTTAATAAAATAACGTCTTTGATGATTTCTAAACACGAAATTAGAAGGATGAACTCGAGAAGTGTGGAATCAATTGAGATAGTTTATGAATTAAATTATTTTGAACGCTTATCTCATTGTGGCGAAAAAAGTCGGCAAATGTATGATCTATTCAGAGAACCTAGTGGTTGTATTGCACGAAGTGAACGTAAACAAACTAGGTGGTAAGTTCTAAGTACAGTATTGACGGTCAGCATAAGTCGTAGTGTAATACCTCAATTATCTACTGCAATTTAGTCATCAGAGTAAACCATTGCACAAACTATATGTGTGTACCTATATTGATGCAGTATAGTCAGAGAACAGATATAGGTATTACATGGTCTCTGTTATAGTTGATGCATTGTGGTCAGAGAACAGATACAGGTATTACATGGCCACTGGTATAGTTGATGCAGTGTGGTAAGAGAATAGATAAAGGTATAACATGGTCTCTGGTATAGTTGATGCAGTATGGTCAGAGAACAGATATAGGCATTACCTCGTCTCGGGTATAGTTGATGCAGTGTGATCAGAGAACAGATAAAGGTATGACATGGTCTCTGGTATAGTTGATGTAGTGTGATCAGAGAACAGATAGAGGTATGTACATGGCCACTGGTATAGTTGATGCAGTGTGGTCAGAGAACAGATACAGGTATTACATGGCCACTGGTATAGTTGATGCAGTGTGGTCAGTGAGCAGATACAGGTATTACATGGGCACTGGTATAGTTGATGCAGTATGGTCAGAGAACAGATATATGCATTACATGGTCTTTGGTATAGTTGATGTAATGATGATCAGTGCATGGAAAAATCTCCTTACTTTGACAAACAAAGAACGCGTTAAGACCGGACGTGCTTACAAAGCCGCTGCAGACGGCCTCTGATGCGACGGGTGTCTGTATGTCAATATCAGCAGACGCAACGCCTGTTGTAGGCAAACCTGGTAGGGGCCAGGCAGATACTGTTATCAGCTAGACAGCCTCATCCCAGCAACTAGTGGGCTACCTCAACGCGCAGCGTCCTGCTGAAGAAAACATCATGTTACAGATCAAAGATGGAACCCAGATTCTTAAACAACAACAAAATCAACTCCCTCTGCGATTTCTTTCCGAAACGTAGACAACAGTGTTTTGTAAGCCAATTACGGTATCTGTGGAGATAGTGACAGATACATCGCTTAGATACTATACCGCACAGTTTAGGCCTACGATGTGCATTACATTTTATGAACCCATGTTTGGTTTAGATGTTACCATTGCCAATCATCTGAGTGTGAACTGTAACCATATATATGTTCTGTGTATTAAATGTCTAGTACTGTGACATATTTAACTATATAATATAAGCTATGACCTATGTTCAATATTGTGAATGCCACACAGATGTACTAAGTGTAAAGCATATGCTATAAGTGAAGCAACTGATCCCTATATCGTGTGACTATCTTGATGGATGCTTCTTTGTATTTGTGGCATTTTACTTGTCATTTACTTGATATTCCATTGCAATTCATGTGCTGTAAATCAGGAAATTAATGCGAGCAGGATATGAATGCGAAAAATGCAATTGGCTTGTCGTCGCATTTAATTCCTGCGCATTAAATACATTCTGTATTTTCGGGCGGAACTGACTAATGTGTACCCTAATTTCACTATATGGATTGCTATGTGACAATATGTAACATTACATTTATCACTTTAAAATAGACCTCGCTTCCATAAGAAGATGTAGCACGCAGTGTCTTCAATCCTACAATCCACTGTTGTTCTCTAAACCATAGTGAATCTTGCAATCCTCTTTCATTCATCTGTATCAAAATATAATCCAAAACTCCAATCCAGACATAAGATGAAAACATATAATAATAACAAGCATATATCAGAAGTTTTGATTTCTTTTATTACAACATACATAGCCATATCACGAACATTTAACAATATATTACAATTAAATAAACCATCGTCTACGGCCACACCCTCAATGTGGATGACGGCAGTGAGTAGAGAAATACAGTGGACATCTGAACATAGGCCAGGTAACATCTGAACATAGATCAGGTAACATCTGAACATTGATCAGGTAACATCTGAACATAGATCAGGTAACATCTGAACATAGATCAGGTAACATCTGAACACAGACCAGGTAACATCTGAACACAGGCCAGGTAGCAATAGTCCTGTGATGAGCGTCTAAGATCTGCTTAATTAACTCTGTCCATACCGAAGGCAACCGGAGATACCATACAGAGCAGATCCTGTGCCTAGTCAAGTAGGTAGAGGGTTAATCCCGTGTAACGTTCTGCATTAAAGCCGTATCTCACCCCGTCTACGCCATGCTTATGTTCAGTTAATACCTCCACAAAGTACAAGTACTATGTTCTCAGTTGCAATAATTTCTTTATACAAGACCACACGGAAAGGGAACTAATTTGGTTAGAGGGCCGCAGAAATTATACATGGTTTTGAATTCCAAATAGGATACTAGTTTTGATGGCTGACATGTAGCGATATGGTGTACGTATGCTACTCGCAGATTGATAAGGCATGAGGACATGATATGGTATATAGTGTAGCATATATAAATTATAAATTACTAATTTGGTGATTTACCTAAATGTGATAATATATGGTCATGATCGATACAAAGTTTGTCGATTATGAATCCTATTTCATAACATAAAGATTGGTGGGCACGGTCTAAAGCGTGTAGACATACAGTAAATACACGTGACTGGTCATGACATGGACATTTGTAAGACTGGCCAAATAGTAATCAATATAAACATTAGAACCGAGATAATGACTAGAATATTGCTTTTAGTGATGAATTACGAAAAAGCGATGTCATAGTTCTACTCCTTGTCGTACGTAGCTGACTGCCTGCCATACATAACTATAGGGGAGAATACCAATTGTCGTGTTTGGAATCAGATTAAACAGATATCTGGTTAACGTTCTAATTAACATCGTATCATATTGTACTTCATGAGATTCGTTCAGACTGCAGCTCAAACTGAGCATACGTATGAGTCAATGAAGTACTTATAATAGTGTACAAGTATGTCAGATTGTCAATGGAAATCTCCACAAGTTCAAAAGGTAATAACCGGCGCTACAAGGCCAATATATTTTCAAGTAAATGAAAAGAAATGTGTTGTACAGGATGCCAAAACACCAGACGCTCCTATGCTCCTCACAATTATTAATTAACGTATTTCTATGTTTATTAATAATAACATACACCTAGAATGATTATTATGTACCTTATATCAGTTCAAAGTAAAACTGTACAAAGATGCGGTGGGCTTTTTGCTATCTGTACTGGGTCTTCACGTTCATAGGTGTATGTGATGGCTTGCTCCGAAGGGCGAAATGGAGGTAAATGTTCAGCGACATTGCATTTCAGAAAGCCACGTGAGTGCGACTAATGGAACGATCTATTTATGCGATTGTGTTCCAAGATAACACAGAGACCAAGATGTCTTCAGTGCAATGCTCATCGTAGCAGAGTGTATTGGTTTGATTTTTGTATTGGAACTGCCATATGTACAAGCTTACATGTCGGTCTTGGTATGGTTTTGTAATTCCAGCAGTACAACTGTGAATAGTGTATATGATATAACACATTGGACTGAATTCAGAGCAGGGGAATAAACTGTCAGAATTGTGTACAGTTTCGTCATCCAATGCCTGAGCGCCTAGAAATAGTAGAATCTAGTTGACAATCGAACCCGACAACACCACTCAACTTAAGACTCGACGATTCTTCGCCCATCCATAAATAGCACTGTCCGAAACCAGCACATAGTCCTAAGCCAACGATACCTCAGCACTATCCAAGGGTTGCTGCAGCGCTATTAAATCCTACCACAGAATTACCCATGGTGTGTACTCTCCGCTTGTCCTGCTTTAGATGTCTATGTGTACTTTGTGTTGCATCATCTATCACGGTGATTAATATAAAAATGAAGTGCATTTTTTAATAGTATATTGTGTAATAAAGAGGTACGGAAAACGCTGCAGAGATATACTACATCTTCAGAGTCTGTAGCCTAAGACATCACATCTGATTCCTATAGATACTGTACATGCAGAAACATGGTGGAACATACCCATTTATAATAATAATAATAATAATAATAATAATACCACGAGCTTCCAGAAGCCTGTCGTGTAATACCAGCAAACTGTGGTATGCTATAGGCAATGATTCACTTGACACAAAGCACGTACATATGGGCATGCGTGTATGACATATGGCTATATGCTGTCCATCCAAACCATCAGGACGCACGCCTCACAAGTCTTGTCTTATGCCCTCCTAAAGGATGAGTCTGTGTAATCCTCTTGCATTGGTTCCGATCTGTCCTCGCGAGCACAATATAAATATAGTGTAAATGCAAAGCATGTGGTCCTCACGTGAACACTAATCTAACTTTCCCCGACTCTATTCCAGTGAACATGAGTGTTTTGTTACTCTCAGAATAAAATACTTCCATTGGACTTAGATAATCTAATATACTTGTCCAATCTTGCGTTCATTCGTGAATTGTTCAGCATACAGAATGCCAACTGTCCCCCAGTCTGACTCGTATCCCTAGTCCATGAATGCCAATACTACGTCTGATCCAATCGGACGATACTCAAACATACACATTACATACTTGATTGTGGTTCCAGTTAGAGCATTCCCATGTCGCCTAGGTTATCCAGCGAATGCCACAACTCAACGGAAGTCTCTATTTCCCATCATATATCACATATCACATATCCACTGTGGTGTGAGCACGGACCACGTATGATCATATACCATCGCTGACCATCGCCGATCAACCTGACTATGCCCGGTGAAGGATTTTGGCTGACTTGATATTGCACATAATGCCTGGGTCTATGGTCATGAAATACAATGCATGTACTGACATCCTTTATTGGTAAAAAGTCCGGAGGTCAGTTTCGCTATTCAAGACTATTTAAAGAAGCGAAACGACCGTGACTGACCGCATAACATTGTATGTGCCATTTATGATATATTAGTGCACCGAACTCGGCGTAAATAGTGAGATACTGTACATAACGATCTTAACATGATTCTGCCGCATTATCGCGATCAGTGCCACTACAAACAAACATTATACACGTAGTCTATCATAACTGATCAACATTCATCGCAATGGCATTGTTTCAACACTGGGATTTGGTCCTGATCTGTTGGTTTCGATACACCAGCGAGGAACTTCGTCCTCGGCTCACGTACACATCAAACAGATACTTAGTTCCTGGCTTCAGCCCAGTCACCGTTCTTGTAATGACGGCCTTTCTAGGGTCAGTAAACCGGAAGCGAGTACAGAAGACCCTTTCGGAGTTGTTCCGGCGATCCGGATCCGAACACCTGTGTTTTCGTATCTTTTCATCGTCACCAATTTCTTTTTTATACAAACAATATTTTTGTTTAACGTCATTGCTCATCCAAGCTAGCGTTACGTTTGTGCACGTGGTCAAGGAATCAAACACCTTGATCCGATGGTCGACCGGAAGTCGAGGCGGACGGTACTTCCGCGAATCCGTATTGAAAAACACTGTCACTGACCGCTTCCGTTTCCGTTTACCCTTAAAGCGGATAATGTAATTGCCTGCTGGCATATGCTGTATTCTTACAATCTTCATCCTCCGAACATCGGATTTATGAATACGATTATTGTTGTGTATAATCTCAAAGGACAGTGTGCCTCGGCAAGCCTTTAATTCTAACACAGCCTTTTTCACTTGGCGCTTGAGTTCAAACCTAACACTCTCCGACTTCACACCTTTTTGTATTGTCACATGTTTTCTCTTATTTTCCTCAAGAATAAGTTTGCGTTTCCTCTTGCGACGATCTGTCTTTATTGCAACTCCTCCATATGTCGAGGATCTGTCTGTACTTCTATCAACAACAAACACGTCCACGAAGTACGAACGTCCGGGTTTTGCCTTATCAAACACATAATTGGTTTTGGAACCAATACATTTGTAAAAAAGTTTCTTAGGGGACACCGCTTTAATAGGCTTTGCCTTCTTTAACATTTCTTTTTGTTTGGACTTTTCCCAGCTAAATCCAAATCCCGCGAATGGAGGCGCCGTTGGCCGAGAGTTCCCGCGAAGGTGAGCCAGCGCAGAGCAATGACTTCCGAAGTTCTTCACTCTGCTGACAGAAATACAATATTCCAAGGAATTCCTCCGCGGTCTGCTCCAGGTATCATCCACACTGGGAAACCAGGCAAAACCAATTGATCGCTTGGACCTGGAGGTAATGTTCACTCGAGTGTCTGTGGGTAATTGTGGGTATAGGTTAACACTATTTGGCGTGGTGGTCGCATATAGTTTGACTTCAGTGTCAGTGTTGGTGGCTTGCAGCTGCAGCACGTACAACCCAGCAGCGGCATCTTGTGTCGTGTACGTCATTCGTCCCCCTCCTTTGAAGTCTTCTATCCGTGTAGAAGTCTTGGGCTCCATCTGTTTGGAATACACAGACTGCAGGAAAGGGTCGGTTTCTGAAAAGATAACCATGAATGCGTTAGATGGGGATGTATTCATGCTCACACACAACAATAGAGGATGACATATAGGACATATATCTTCAATTCCAAATGTATCCCTTCGCCATGTTATATATTAATCGGTGACCACGCGTTGGTCTGCTTATCGTATGAGAAAACCAGACACAAACTAGATAGTAGCCCCAAGCACCAGAAGAATCATAATATACTAGTATTCCATAGACGGGGAAACTACAGTCTCCGGACGGTATCTAATTTTATTACTTTCTGTGCTTATATTGAAGTCGACCATTGCATAGATATGAAGTAGTTTGGCAGTATTGCGGGGTATATAACAAAGATTCTACTGTCATTACAATCGATAATCGATATATTCCAAAAACAGAATTGGAAAACCATTGTAAGAAATATAATACCCTTAAATTGTCTTTCTATTACATATTCTCTTACAAATATGCACATTAACCAGGATTGTCCAACTAGAAATAGCACTGTGTCCGTACATGAAATAGCTATACATTGCATAGGTATATTGTATTGACGACCCAAGTACCATATACGTAATATCCGCCTCCTCCCCACCCCCTACTCTCTCTTTCTCTCTCTATCTCTCTCTCGCCCTCTCTCTCTCTCGCCCTCCCTCTCTCTCTCTCTCGCCCTCCCTCTCTCTCTCTCTCTCTCTCTCTCTCTCTCTCTCTCTCTCTCTCTCTCTCGCTCCTTCCCGCACCGCGTGGTCTACACGAGACACAAGCTAAACAGTCGTTGTTGGGGAACAAATACAACCGGGTTGAAGTCGGCGTTCTAGCAGTTTTCACAGATTTAAGAAATTCTAGGAAACAAAATACATGGGCTAATAGTAAACAAACAGCCAGAACATGAGAGAGATTGGTGGCCGAGCCATGGCCCCGACTTGTCCTGTTAATTTGAATGTTAAATAGCAGATTGTGTAAGAAGGTATTTTCTATTCGGGCAACAAATACACAGTTGCACTTGTGGGAGTGCAGTGACTCTAGGTGAGGTGAAACTACTGCCGTGGGTACATCTAGGAGTGTGCCACTGCCTTAGTGCAGTAGAGGTTGCAAGTCTTACATGAGCAATGTTTAACTACATGTGTTAATAATTTTACAAAGTAGCCTCGCATGGATGCACATATATCTTATTTGGCTGGGGTCCTACTAGAAGGGCATTTGAAGGCTATCAGTTATTATAATTGATATTCAGATACATGTACAAGCATTTTCATAAAATAGGCAGTAAAGGTAATACAGCAATCACACAATTCAAGTAAATACTGACACTTTATTGATATCTGTAGTTTCATGTAAACCTTAGCCTGCGTTTCACGAATCGAGTGTACTGTAGTCCTGGCCTAATTCAGTCCGTGCGCATTACTTTTACTATAGAAGGAAATGACGCCGCATACCTTGATTTACGCCCGGACTACAGGTACGACCCTTTCGTGAAACTCAGGCCTGTGTTGATGCTTACCTTGAGGATTAGTGCCCTTGTCATTGGGAACATATCTCCTGGCCAGCTGCACTGTGATGTTGGATGCACACGGAGTGACGATAATGGACAGGGAAGTGCCCCCTTCTTCTAGCAGGAACTTGTAGCTGAAATACGGCATGGAATATTAATATATAATAAGAAATATAAGTAATATGGATCGCTTCCTTTTGACTGACGATGTGAAGAACTACACCAGATCATAGACGTCCATTCTAGCTATTTGGGTAAACCCAGTTCGTACCGTTGTAGTATAATTAGTTGAATTAATGTTTTATTTAGTATGTATTCTACATTAATACATTTTATAAACAGATTTACGGGGAAATTATATTTTCTGGCGGTGATGACTATGGGTTTATCCACGATTGCATTGTAAAATATTACCATTGGAAGTGTATAAAACAACACATGTCTTGCGTTGAGTACTAGTCACAGGAATGTTGAAGTTCCAGGCCTGGCCCCGAGATTACGAAACCATTGAGTACGATTTCATGCTCAAGCTCCAAATTTATATGATGATTTGTGAACAAATCCTTGAGTTTGGCATGAAATCGTACTCATGAAATTTTCGTAATCTCGGGGCCTGTTCTCGCCTGCCTCATACGGTAAGCAAAACATTGCAAGACAACACTGAAGAGACGTAAAGTAAAGCATGGTGAAACGATACAGGAGAGAAGGAAAGTTAGAAGTGAGAGCCGTTATATCAGAGGGTTAAGGCATTGTGTGACTACTAGTATATGTAGGAGAGCAGTAACATACAGTACTGTCAGACGATATAGCAAAGGAGTAAAGTAAAACATAATGAGACCATATATGAGAAATAAAGCATTCTGATAAAATAGCTGACAAAAATGAATACTGTAAATCAGGAAATTAATACGAGCAGGATATTAATGCGAGAAATGCGATTGGCTTAGTATACGGCAGTACGGCTTTTTATAAGACGATATAGCAGAGAATAAATGTAAAGTATTTAGAGCCGATTTAGCAGAGAAATAAAGCATGAGACGATACAGCAGAGAATCCAAGTAAAACACTATAATATACGACGATCTATGCGAGGAGTAAAGCATTGTGAGATAACACAGGAAAGGCACAGACAGTGATGGCTATCTGCGACTAGAACAGGTGTCTGTTCACACCAGCGTTGCAGTGCGCGTCTTGCCACGATGTAAACGAGGTGAAACCAACAATTTTATCGCTCCGCCAGTCAGAAGACCGTGCTTGCCAAACAGTCGGCGGCATCCAGAGTAAGGCTTCCGCCAAGGAGAGATGAGCTTGGGTTCTCATAGTTTTATATTCGTGGAAGCTTCGCCTAGCACATCATAACTGGAAAATATTTCTCAACTATGCACTGAAAACAGGTCTGCACACGTGTTTCGTGGATCATCAGAAACATGATATATACGCTATACTATGCCGTCCTAGCCATTCTCATATACTCCAATCAGAAGCTATTCCAATAATTTACTTATAACTTATGTGAAATTCTCGTTTGATACATATTCCTGGTTTTGACCTTTAGTTATATTTCTGTGATGTAAGGAAACAAGAATGCAATTGAAGAATAGAATTATTATCTCAATAAGAATTAGCACCTCAACAAAATATGAGAGAGAGAGAGAGAGAGAGCGCATTCTAGCAATTTCGGGTGAGAGAGAGAGAGAGAGAGAGAGAGAGGGAGAGAGAGAGAGAACACATTCTAGCAATTTCGGGTTGTGAAGAAATAGCAGTTAATACATTCAAGAACAAACCACATGTCCAGGAAAAACACGTAACTGCGAAATATTCTTTCTAGCAAGGAACAATGGAACCAGCAAGAAAAGCACGCTTTCATGATGGTCATTACTAGTCTACAACCCTCACGCGTCGTCGGTTTGGTCGTTATTATATATGTATTACTACACCACCACTTTCCAGAGGGTTGTGGTGAGGTTGTGGCTCGTAGCGGATACCAGAGCTTTATGAAACATTGAGGGCGGACTACGTACAGGTAATAGGTATTCATAATGTGTATATAACTAATCGGTGTGCATAATATGTAGACATAATATA
>JAUTBT010084587.1:0-12195 GCA_032361225.1 Lepetodrilus schrolli | reverse complement strand
TATCTTCTGTGTTGTGTTTTTCATTCATTAGTATTAATTACATCGTACAGTAATATGTCCGCTTCAATAGTAAACTTGGGGCTTCATTTCGCGTGGACTATAATTTTCCGCAAATTGTCTTATAAGTCTGTGCGTAATGTAAGTGTTTTACAGTATAGAATCTACAATTCTTTGGTACACATATATACTAGAATTAATAAATCACCAATATTTATTCACATGATTGAGTGAGTGAGAGTGATTATTGAGTTTAATGTCACTGCAGGAATCTTTCACCCATTTGCGATGATTAAACATTTAACTGTTGTATTATTGAGGATTTATTCACATGATTGAGGTTTAACACATTTTAATATAGAAATAATAAAGAAAGACGTTAAAATCAACTACCCTCTTGATAACATGGTGATCTTGGCGATGCGGTAGAGGTGCCTCGGTCAGCGTCTCCTGCTCAAATCTGTCGTCGCTTTCTCCGTCGTCCAACTTTCGCTCCAAATTATCGTGGATTCCTCTAAAGATTTTGCTCTTGCACTTCTCGTAGATGACAACACTTCTCACTACACACAGCATGCCTAGCACTTCACCTGAAATATGATTGAAAGCAAAGGGAGGTAAATCACTCTCAATTCATGGATTGCGGTACCGTAATTATCCTAATAATTCAAACCCTCTAATAGTTCGAACACCTAAATTAATTGCCCAAAAGAATCTTTTTTCCGACCCTAAAAATATGAACATGACCATTTTAAAATAGTAATTTTCTAGTTATTTGAACATAATCATTTTCCCAAATTTGTTTTTTTTAAAGATCATTAATTTATTTACCATTTCGAACTATTAGGAGAATTAAGGTAAGCACTTACGGTATGCAACAACCATGAGTCCCATAGTCTAGAAACATTGCTGTGGCTGGTCTATTTCGCAAACATATCTAGGGGTGGGTGGGTTTTTATGATTCTCTAAATTTGTGTAAATCAAAAAGAGTGATAACAAAACTATCTCTGCTTGGTTTACTGAATGTCGCAGAGAAACAAGTCTCGTGTTGAAATTGCACAATAAATATAAATATGTCATGTGAATGTACTTTGCAGTTGTAGCAATGAACTAGCTCAAAACAAGAATAAATATCTATGATTGTATGCCTTTAAAACATGAAATCTATGTATGACTAATTTGTAAGTCAAACTTTTATCAAGTCATGAACGAAGGTTGCCCGTCCCTCGTTTGAAGTACGCACCACGTGACAAAGTGATTAGTTGATGTACATGACAAAGTGATTAGTTGATGTACGTGACAAAGTAATATACCAGCCAATAACCACAAATAACGTAGGTTAATAGTCTCCAAAGTGGTTCTGTTGCAATAAGCAATGCCAGAAGCTATTTGTATCACCACAAATATATAATTTTAGCCACGACTTTTCCCATGCGACCAGGAAAGCATGCAGGAAATTGAGTGTAGAAACAGTACAAATGTGCATGGTTTCTTTAGACTGCATGAAAATCCTGAAGTGGGCAGTTATCTTAATGTTGGATGTTGCTACATAAATATCTTGGCTACATTCTACAGGTCACTTTGTAAACTTTGCATGGCATATTATTGAAATATTCAGTAATCTACGTCATTGTTTCACTACACATGTGAAAACCTTTCAGCTTTCCAGTTGAAAGCACCAGTCAGCTAACTAAGCATTGTTGTGTTCTGATTGGCTGAATGGGTGTGGCTTGATTTTCTATGCTTAATAATAATCTGCAATTGCTTAACATTGGAATCATATGACAAGAAAATTAAGTCCTATTCTTTTTAATGAATATTTCGTAATATGCCATGGAAAATTATGTTTAAATGAAATAGACAAGACCTTGTTTTAAAAGCATGAGGTAAACATATTACTGCCAAAATAAAAATCATCATTGTAATTGTTCATAATCATTACAAAATTTACTGTTTCTACAATTGTCCGTCTCAGATTACGTGCCAGCTTTCCTGCTCACTTGGGAAAAGTTGGTGCCAAAAATAACTTCTGGCATTGCTGATTGCAACAGAACCAGCTGGCATTGCTGACTGCAACAGAACCAGTTTGGACACTATCATCCTATTATTCTAACCAATTTGTGGTTATCACTGCATTTTGTCACTTACAGCATTTGGTCCTGGTCTGTTTATGTGCAAGATCTTTTATTCAGATTAATGAAATAAAATACATGGATGAATACCTGCAGATATTCTAACCCGATATTCACTGTCATCTAGGAGGCAGAGGGTCTTATCATTAACTGTGGAAATAAATTCATTGGAAAAGATCTGATGCTCCAGAATAATCTTAGCCGCCATGAGGGCACCATGTTTGTTTTCCCAAGAGTTCTCATGATCCGACATTAAAACGATCAGCTGTTTTTCAAGTTCTTCATTATCCTTAACTTTCGTACTATGCTTCAGAAATTCTCTGAGGTGATGTTGGCCCTTGTCACGATCAAGTTTAGCTGTGCTACACAGCAAAGTCATCATTTCTGACGCCATCTTACAACATAGGTAAATACTGAAAGTGGAATAGTTTTGTTTATGCAAAATATAAGTATTTGTTATGAAGAGTAAATCAGTAAACATAAGAATTTGCATTGACTTATTTGTTCATTTTAATTACCCATTTTAATTTGTATAAAAATACACTTGGATATTATCATTATATACAATGTGTGTTCGATTTAGTTTATCTGTTCGAACTTTTATTAACTCGTCACTCGTAGGACAGAAAAAGCATTTTTCATTGGACGATCAATTTTTTATATGACCAATCGTGAACATGCTTCCATGAAATATAGCTGACATGTTGGTTGATTGAAAACAATCGCATGCGCTTTATTTCTGATATTTCCTACTGAAACTACTCTATGGGTGTTCCAGCATTCTTCAGATGGCTCAGCCGAAAATATGCCTCTATTGTGGTGCACTGCGTGGAAGAAAGGGTGAGTTGTGTGTAATCACAAAATTGTAAAATTGGACATGGGAAATCATGAACCGTGTAAATGGAAAAACTATAGACCCTCAGTTTTCGTGTAAATTAAATGCATTTCTGAAATCATCCATAGATTAAATTGCATGCGAAGATGACATCTTAAATTGTCATTATAGTCAATTAACCTTTCCCCATTTTCTTGCAGTCGAAAGAAGTGGACGGGGTGACGGTTCCAGTGGACAGCAGCAAGCCGAACCCGAATGACACTGAATTTGACAACCTGTATCTGGACATGAATGGCATCATCCATCCTTGTTGTCACCCAGAGGACAAGTAAGATGGTCGCCTAATTAACGCTTCAAAATACTACTTTACCTCGCCTTTTCACTTTAATTTGGGATGCATTTTCAGTGAAACTATCATTCTAGCTACATATCTTATTCCTTGATGATGTTGAAGTAAAACAATTAATTTTTAGGCATTTTCTTTTAGAAAACATTTTGTGATAAATTGAAAAAAAAAGTAGCAAATAAACTGCCTCAAACATCTTTAATGAGGACTAGAAAATATATCTACAGACATTTCTTGTTGATTGATATTACTGTAACACAAAGCTGCTGCAGGTTCTCCTCCTGAGATAAACAACTCACCTCAATATTGACCTATTTATAATCCATATCTCATTTGACTATCTTCCTGCCACAGCTCTTTAGCGCATCTCCGGTTGCCTCCAGCATGTGGGGGTTAAACAGCACCAACTAATGCTGATTACCGTATTCTCAGTAGCACAAGGCTGCTATGGGTCGTCTGCAATGCCACTGAAGAATCAATGACATGACTAAAATATGGTTGGTATTGAGTTGAAACTGACTTGTTTGTACATTGCATTGTTTCAGACCCCCTCCAAAGAATGAGGATGAGATGATGGTTCTTATTTTCGAGTACATCGATCGCATCTTCTCCATCGTACGACCCCGGAAGGTTCTGTACATGGCCATTGATGGAGTGGTAAGTAATAATATGTAAATATGCAGAGATACTACTTGGAAACAACTAATTCTAATGCATATATCTTACAATATTTATCATTATTTGTATCTAGCTACGAGCATGCTTTCAAGTATGGACTTGGTGCAGTCTGACGAATGTGAGGATATTTGAATTGATTCATGTTAAAGTTCCATTTTGTAAACAAAATATTTTTCTATCTCAGGCTCCCAGAGCAAAGATGAATCAACAGAGGTCGCGAAGATTTAGAGCATCCAAAGAGGCCATGTGAGAATACATTCATTTCATATCATGATCATATGGAGTCCTATATCATCTATGTACACCAAATTTCACATGCAATCTCACTACAACAATAATTAATAATTTTATGAACTGTTACTTCTTTTGTTCAGATAGTTTATTTACTTTTTAGTCACTTGTTTTCTGGGAAATTAGTTGATTTGATAATTGTATATTTAACCTTTCTGGAATCTCTGATACAATGTTTTATATATTCTTTTATCATTTAAGTTGTCTGGAGACTGTTTTGAGGCGGGTGGTAGCCCAGTATCAGTGTTTGTGAAAGTTACCTTTCTGACACGATATTGATCGGATGCACTGACTGTAGTGTGGCATTACAGTTATCATCCTTGGGCTGTCAGTACCAGCCAGTTTACTGTAACATTCAGTGCTATGGATGTTGTAGGTTTCCATCTGCCCTAAACTGATGAGCCGTGATATAAGTGAAAGAATCTTGAAAGCGGCTCTAAACCCTAATTTAAAAAAAAAGAGATGAAAATTCAAAAACATTCCATTGTTCTTTCACCTGGAATCGCCTGAAATTGTTACTAGTTAAGGGTGTTACCCTCCTTGTGCCTGATCACTGGTGCCTGATCAGTGGTACCTGATCACTGGTGCCTGATCACTGGGGCTGGATCACTGGGGCTGGATCACTGGTGCCTATGCTGTAATGTCTGTCTGTCTGTTTCAGCGAGAAGTCTGAGTCTATGTCACAGATCAGGGATGAACTTATGGCCAAGGGAATGAATCTTCCACCAGAGAAACCTCATGAAGAGAAGTTTGACAGCAACTGTATCACACCAGTAAGTTAGCATGGCAATGATCCATGGAAATCTGCTAATTTATTTGTCCAGGGGGTGATTTATTTGCATTAGACGTGGCTTGAAGCATGCAGATGCCACTCTTTCGATGTGATCTTCCTAAATGGTTCCTGATCAGAGCATTGCCCATGGTGAGACATATGAAAGATCAAGTCACCGAGAGAGGTTCTCAACTATTACTAAATTTAACTTTCTCAACATGCCTGACCTTCATAGTGAAAATATTGTTTTCTTTCTGTTGTCAGGAAGTATTTCATTTTGGTGTTGATTGCAGAATATTTCCATAAAGATTATGGCCTTGTCTGCAAGACTGTGTTTATTACTTATCTTGTGTTTAATCTCATTATCTGACATTATTCTCATGTCATTATTTGATTTTATTAACCGTGTGTGTATTCAGCCTAGACTACTTTTCACTACATAGTACTATGCAGTGCTACAGAAGCTGTTCAGCCAGCTTACATAGTACCAGTGATGTTCCGATGATTGATTATTATTGAACATCGGTTGTTTACCCTTTAGCGATGAAACAATTGATTACGAATAATATTCTAAAAGTAGTTCAATTTTTTTATTTTTTTTAAAAACTTTTGGATTATCAATGAATAACATGTTCTTGTGAAGCTGGGTTCACATATTCAATTAAAGTTTTTACCTAATAAATCTCGATCTTCAAGATGTTATTCAGTGCATAGTCAATATTAACAGAATGTTGAGAGAAACCAGCAGATCCAACATGGCGGCTCCCGATGTCAGACTACTGACCAAGTTAGAGATTTCTCAGCATTGCTGATGCCCCTGATATGGATTTACTGGTATTATTTTACAAACTCGTTCAGTCAACCATTATTTTGTAGAATAGTAGTGTAGTGCAGTCTGAACGCACCCCAGATGTCGTCTGATGTCATTTTTCTATTTTCATGTGATGTCGTTTTCTGTTCTCTAACCGTTGCCTAGTAACAGACCTACAGTGTTAATTGATGTACATTTCCTCCACCCCCAGGGCACCCCGTTCATGTTCCGACTGGCAGACTGTCTGCGGTACTACATCCACGATCGTCTGAACAATGATCCCGGTTGGAAGGGGGTCAAAGTCGTTCTTTCCGATGCCAACGTTCCCGGAGAAGGAGAACACAAGATCATGGACTACATTCGCAGACAGAGAGGTGAAAATAAAAAAAATCTTTCAATTTGGATTAATCCAAATTATCGTTTTAATGGTGTTATCTGGTTGGCTCGAACATGAATGAAGTTAATCACATTTCTAAATGTTGCTCTTTCAGCAGGTAATATTTGCTTGAATTGCATGCATTACAAATGTGCATATTACTATTATTATTATTATTATTATTATTATCTAACATTTGAAAGATAAATATTTATTGATTCTCTTAAACCTTTCTTCCCCATGTAGGCAATCGATGATGTCTTGTCATTGATTTTGATCCAGCATGTAGATTGATAAAGCTGGAATTCTTAAGGATTTGTCTCCCTTTTAAAATGTTCAGACTAATAGATATATTGTTTGAGAACACTCGTGGACGTAACGGCTACGATTGTTGTTTCAGCGATGCCTGACCATGATCCTAATACACACCACTGTCTATGCGGTGCTGATGGTATGTGCATGCTTTTATTATTATTATTACTATTAGATGTATGTGCATTTGTTATTATAATTAATTAAGTAAGTAATTTTTATCTATGATTTTATTAATAAAATAAATGTTTAAAATAAAGTTAAAAACAAAAATATATTGACATAGATTATTTACATCACTACACATTTCTAATTATGTGATTAATATTTTCAGCCGATCTCATAATGTTGGGTAAGTAGCTTTTGAAAATCTTTGATCAAAATTAATGTTAAGAGTAGTTATGAAAATATAATTCTAATTGTAATACTTGTAATATTTTCTTTATTGTAATATTAAATATTGTAATATTAGAAGACAAGTGTAAGTGTCCTGTGTTAATAGTAGTCGGCCATCTTGGAGTCATTACTGAAGCACTGTGAAAAACTGCAGAAAACTGTCGAAAATGTTGACTTAAATCTTTTAATTTACCTTAGGTCTTGCAACGCATGAACCTTACTTCACAATCATCCGAGAAGAATTCAAACCAAACAAGCCACGGCCATGTGAAATGTGTGGACAAGTGGGTAAGTGACCTTGAACTATCTATTCTGGTTGTAATAATGATAACTATGTTAATAATGCTATGTTATGCTGGTCTCGGGAACCAAGTATTATTCCAAGAAAAGCCCAGCTTTTCAGCTTTTCTGATGTTGCACTGGTTATATTCTAGCATCTTTTAGAATAATCGTATTTGTTGATATATCTTACTAATTATCCTGTAAAATTCAGGTCATGAAATGAAGGAATGTGCAGGCCTGCCGAAAGAAAAAGTAGGAGAGGTATGTTGATTAACCATTTTCTTTAAATAAAAATATAAAAAGAAACATTTTAATGCTACTTTGGATCATGCTACTCTCTTATTGCCATCAGTATATATTTAGTATTTTGATGCATTTGAGTCTGAGATTGCTGTCTAATATGGGTGTGCACATTATTATTATTATTATTATTATTATTATTATTATTATTATTATTATTATTATTATTATAGCATGATGCTGTCCAGCCATTTATTGGTGAAGAACAAGAGTTTATCTTCATTCGGCTAAATATTCTACGAGAGTATCTGGAGAGAGAGTTGCAGATGGACGGTCTCCCTTTCACATATGATTTTGAGGTAAGGCGAATATAAAATATTGTCATAATTATTTAGAACTTCTGACAAAAATATCTTAACTGTAATTGCTATTGTTTGCTTCTTACATGGACCATTGGGGAAGGAGTACTTTTATTAATCTGTATGATATATTATTTTTATTTGATTGTTTCAGCGTGCACTGGATGACTGGGTTTTCATGTGTTTCTTTGTGGGGAATGATTTTTTACCTCATCTCCCATCTTTGGAAATCAGGTATGTCAATAATACTTTTCATTTTTTCAAGGTGAATGGGATTGGTCACAAGTCAAACTTCAATAACAACTCCTCCAATTGTTCATGCTGTTAATATTCTTTGTACACTCAGATGAGCTCTTTGTGTTTCAGTATTTGATTTATTGAGATTAATGCTGAAGATTTATCTATTTTATTTATTTTATTTATTTCTATATTTAAAAAATATTTTTATATTTTAAAAATATTTTTATATTTTAAAAATATTTCTATATTTTAAAAATATTTCTATATTTTAAAAATATATTTTATTATTTACCTATTTATCTGTTGCAGAGAAGGAGCTATTGACAGACTGGTGAAATTGTACAAATCTGCTGTGTACAAAACTGGGGTGAGTATTTCAGTGATAATACCAGAACACAACTAATTCTACTGCTTATTTCTTACAATATGTGATTGATTCTGACAATGTAGAGTGTGGGTGGTTGTTTTTAATATAACATTTTTGTGGTTGTAGCTGTCCTAGTAATTATGGGTTTGTTGTATATCTGTCTAATACAGAGCTTCGTTGTAGCAAAATAGCAGCAAAAGAGTATGGGCTGAAAAGCCGAAGTAAAAAGTAGTGGTACTTAGTACTACCATGTGGTGACTGAACAGCTACTTTAGTAGCACTTTGTAGTGAAATGTAGTGCAGCCTGAATGCAGCCTATTGGCTGCAATAAATTTCTCTCACTACACTACGCTACTTTTCTACAAAGTAGTAATTGGCTGAACGATTTGGTAGGATAATAGCAGGAAATCAGTTTGCGCATGCGTGCAGGCCATTCCTTTCATGATTTGTGTTGGCTGAACAGTTACTGTAGAGAGAGCTATGTAGCACATTCACTAAGGCTGTTACTAGGGGTTTAATAGTTGCTATGAGCCTATGACAAGCTGCGATAACTTTTCCACTGGCATAATTTTCAGGCAGGTAACACTTGACTTCGTGCTAGTATTGTTGTTTTCATGCTGATATCGTTGTTTCAGGGTTACTTGACAGATAGTGGTGTTGTCAGCTTGTCCAGGGTGCAGCTAGTCTTGTCAGGTTCGTATCAATAAGTGCAGATATGTCAATAAGTCTTAAGTATACCCTCGTCTATTGAAAATGTGTTGTGCATCTATAGTTTGCCATTAAATGCATTGACACCCCTATTTCGTAGATTATCTCGAATGGAATGAAAAACTGACAAAACCACTTCAATTTCTTATTTTGTAAGCCCTAAAAAATTGTTATTGCACCATTAATAACGAATCTGTTTATCACAAAATATTTTGAATAAGTATTATTTTAATCACGACGTCCAAACGATGGAATGGGTAAAATGGCTCAATTTGCACATGTGGGTGTGTGAAAAAGAGCATCAGCACATGCAAATTGAGCCTTTTTGCCTATTCTGTCTTTCAGACGTCACCTCGGTATGATTTATTACTTACTCAAAATATTTAGTTATAGCTATATAAACAGATTTGTTATTAATGGTGCAAACATTATATTTTTAAAATTTTGGTTAGGGCATACAAAATAAGAAATTGTAGTTTTTGTTTTTCATTCCATGAAGTATTTACTGAGGTAATCTATGAAATAGGGGTGTCAATGCATTTCATGTCAAACTAGTCGTATAATGATCTCGAGTTTATCATTAAAAGTTATACTGTCATTTCATTATTTGAATATGCTCTGAATAATAGAGCTTGTGTCCAAAATATGTTGTTTTTTTAGCATTCTTCTACATTATGTCAATTATCCAAAATGTATTGAGTTTTATACTCCCTAGTGAGTCGAGAAGGTCAAATGTGTGTTGAATGATCATGTGAGCACTGCTGAAAATGCTGTTGGATCATAATGTTGTCAATATATATTTTTTATTGAACAATATTTCTTATGTGTTTGACAGACTTAGGAAAAGCTGAAGATGAAATTTTCAAAAATAGGAGGGAAACTGAGGTAAGCTACCATAAAATATCTATCAGATTCTAAAAGTCTGAGCTCTCATACCTAGTGTGTATTATATCGAGTGTTCAGATGTTATATTCCAGGATCATGCAGTTGCCCAGTTCTAAAGTAGCAGCGAGAATCTATGTGTGATTTGTACGCATGTTCTAAATAGTATAAAAATAATGTGTAATTATTTTTTTTATTTTTTTTTACGTCTTCAAAAGTTATTAGTTTCAGTGAGCTGTGCGCTATGAGAGCTGCGTCTCGCTAGTCATGTACAGTGCATTTGTTGACCTGGCTCTTGTAAGTTTAGTGTTTTCCTGTTTACTATGTCGTCTTATGATTTTGTTGTTGCAGATGGATTTCCGAAGGCGTGACAAGGAGAAGAAGCAAAGAATGAAGCAGGTAAGAAGGGCTTCCTGTTATATTGAGATTTTTCCACAAAATATTGCACATTTGATAATTGATATTCCAAAATAATAATTGATGGATGTTTGACAGTTATTTTCTTTGTTATAGCAGCGGACAGGAGACCGACCTCGTTGGATGGCAGGAGGACAGTACACACCACAGGTAGAAACATTCCCATGATGGGATGCACTGCCTGTACTGTGGCAATGCAGTTATCATTCTTGGTCTGTCAGTACCAGCCGGTGCTCGCAGGTTTACTGCAACATTCAGCACTACGGATGTTGCAGGTTTCCTCCTTCCATAAAATTGAGAAACTATGATATAAGTGAAAAAAAATATTGAGAGGGGGTCTAAACCCCATTTTAAAAAATAAAATAAAATATAAAAAACATCCATGCTTGACCTTCCAGGCGGTTGGAGGTCAAATGAATCCCGTCGTGAACCCGAGACAGGAAGCACGTGACCACCGAATGCAGCAGACCTCGGGTAGCGACTCTGTTGCTAATGGGGCAGGGGCAGATAACCGCGGCCAGAAGAGGAAAGTGGAGGAGGAAGAGGATCCGGAACCGCAGGACGACGTCAAGTAGGTCCACGTGACACTGTGGTCACTGTGGTGCATGTGACGCTCCATTGTGACGCTCCATTGTGATGCTCCATTGTGACGCTCCATTGTGACCACACATGTCCCAGAGAAATTTTACAGAACAAATTAAAAAGAGCAAGACCCATGGGTATTCACTGAGTGAGGCAACTCTTGAGTGCAGGGACCTACATTAACTTTTTGAGGCAACTGTCCTGTCGGACATGAAACTACTTGCCCTGTATGGCTTATTAATCTGGGCTATTCACTGTGTATAATACCTGTCCTGGGCAGGTGGACAATCTTTACTGTCAAGCCCTTCAGTGTTTTGGAAGAGTTGCTGGCATAGCCGATGTTAATTCTTAACACTTTGAAGCATCTATTGTAGTGTTCTGCAAGACTTGAACACTATGGAAATGTTTCAGGTTGTGGGAAGATGGATGGAAAGACCGATACTACAAGTCTAAGTTTGACACAGAGGCCAATGACATTGACTTTAGACACAACGTTGTACGTACTGCATTCACTATTTAATGTAAAAATAATGTATTAAAATAAATGTCCAACTTACTATAAGTATAAGACAGCCCTGTCATAAACTCCAGTTATGACATCTATGATTTTAATATTCTGTTTTTAAAGTTATTAACTTTCTTTATAATGTAGACAACTGGAGATGCCATAGAGTGGAGTGATTGTGACTAACCCAGAAGGGCAAGGGTTAATAAAGCTTTTATTTCATTAGAAAGTTGTGCTTCTCATGATGATTAATTTGTTTGTTTGTTTCTTTTTTTTAAAGGCACACCACTATGTCCGAGGCTTGTGTTGGGTTCTCAGATATTACTATCAGGTGAGATCTATGATTTTCTCTAGTCGCATCTCAAGTGCGTTCTGGCACCGAGATAATGAAACGTCTTTGAGAATGAACTCGGACTCTTTTCGAACTCGGAGATTTTATTCACAAATGCCCATATATAATTCGAACTTGAGTATGAAATCGTTCTCGAAAGGTTTTGTAATCTCATTGCCTGGGCTGTGTTCAGGTTGCACTACTTTTCACAAGCTACACTACTATTTCGCAATAGTAATAGTTGGCACATTCATCCTTGGCATGTCAGTACCAGCCGGTGCTCGCAGGTTTACTGCAACATTCAGTACTACGGATGTTGCAGGTTTCCTCCTGCCCTAA
>JAUTBT010084586.1:0-12195 GCA_032361225.1 Lepetodrilus schrolli | reverse complement strand
TTGTTGGTTGCCAAGCCATGTCGGCCTCAAGGGCAATAATTTAGCTGATGCAGCAGCAAAGGCTGCACATAGTTCTTAACATCAATGCCCATCGTCGCAAATGGGTGAAAGATTTCCGCAGTGATGTTAAACTCCATAATCACTCACTTATCAATGCCCATTCTATATAACGATTCTAAACATAACATCAATACGTATATTAATCGCTACGTCAAGCCAAATGGGACAGCCAAGTCCATAATAAATTGCATCATAATCAGCCCATAATTGGTTTCACTACCTTGTCGGGTGTATATTGTCGTCAGGACAAAACTGTCCTGCGACGATGCCGCATAGGCCATACGATTTATACACATTCATATATTTTAAAAGGCGAAGATAGACGTCGGTGTGTTGGGTGTGACGAGGACCTCACGGTTAAGCATATCTTGCTTGACTGTGGACTTTGCAACTCAGCGTGCCGAGTTCTATTCTTCGCCTAATCTCAAACATTTATTTACCCAGGTTCAAGGGCACATTCATTTTATCCTTTTTAATTTACGAAATTTTTAAATCGTATATTTTCCCGTCGTTATCATCTATTTGTCAATGTTCTACATCACCATTCCTATTTTATTTTTGGCATGGTTTCTCATGCTTATTTTCTTTTCTTGAATCCATAGTTAGTAATTGTCTTATTAAATAACACTGTAGTCGTTGCGTATGGGTGAAATATTCCCGCTGCGAGGTAAAGCACTAATTCATCATCATCATCTTGAGGCATTTATATCGCCATTATCCACATCCTTATCCAACATATGATTGACTTGGTAGATGTTTTGCCTTCTGAAGTATCTGTCGCCTGGTATTCATATGTACTGATTGCATATGCTGTATACACATCTAATAGTCATTCTATTTATCATCGGGACTGTAGACATTAACATTATCATATTAAATAGTAAACTCACTATAATATATATTGTTGAAACTTGCATTTTGAATGGTCTTGATTGTGCTTGAAGAAGAATAATTGTATCAAAACAACCATATTTTGTACTTTAGTTTTGTTGCCCCTAAATATACAAACACCGATTTTTAATGTTAAATGTTCATATTTTTCTAATAATTTGATGATTTTCTCCTGTTCGAATAAATAGAGAAAATATGGTAATACATGTATATGTTTATGTCCGCAGATATTAAGATGACTAGTTATTGGTGGTCCCCATATTTGTACAGATTGAAATAATAATAATGTGTGTTTTATGTCGTGTTAAACTCCCTTGCACAAGGTGCATGCTCCAAACACTGCCTTATTATTATCCCTGTCAATGGAATACTTTCCTTCTCAACTCTCTGGGGAGTATCTCCAATCCAAGCTGTTGTTTCATCCTCAGCTGTGCCAGTAGTGAGACGAGCTCGTACAACTCTGAGTGCCATGACGACGAGGAGATCGCACTGGCGATACAGGCAGCGGAACTGGCGTCGCGGAATGAGGCCCGATCACGGTTCCGCAGTAGCAGTGACATGATCCACCGGCTGTTTGTCTGCATCTCAGGTACGGCCAGCACTGGTTTCCTTGACCAGACAGGGCATACTTTCATGAACCTTTCAGTGTGTCCTCTATCACACCATAACCCAGTCTTGTGTACATATCGTGATCGAGACCACTTGGGTTATGGTATCAATGGCTACGGGAGAATGAAAGACTGTCTAGAACATTACATGATGTATGTGATATTTCTTTTAAAAGTTGCATGGATTTAATTTTCTGTACATCTGTAGAAGCCTAATGTAGTGTTTAGGATGGCCCTCGGATAAATAATCAAGGGTTGGTCAGGTACTCGACCACTATTCTGCCCCAAAATTATTTTCTCATTATTATCCATGATAATGTTGCAGGAAGCACCATCGTTGTTCTTTAGTAACATGTACGTAGATGTACAGGAAGAGAATACAGACTACTCTCATTGTGTATTCAATCAATACAGACCGCTCATATCTTGAATGTACCTGATCAAGCTGTAGTTAAGATCCTTACTGACTGCCAAGCGCTCTGTGTCTAGGTGTTGCCGACCAGCTGCAGACAAACTTTGCCAGCGACCTCCGCAACATCCTGCGTGCCGTGTTCGACATGAACTGCGCAGAGCCACTGGTCACCGCGGACACCGGCCTTGACATGGAGGATGATGACGATGAGTACGGCACAAGCTCGTCCAACGAGAGCTCTCCGACCAGAGTCCGAGCAAATGTGGACAGCCGGAATAACAATCCGGGGCAGTCCAATGATCCACAGGATCATGGCTTGACTAGACATGGTGGGTGTCTCTACTTCAAAATAACACTGTTGTAGTCATATTTATACCAGATATTACAGTGATTGAATATGTCCCCAAGTGAAATAGTTAATACCTAGGTAAGTTCTAAAATTAATTACTTGGTTTACGAAATTTGACACAACATAAATCATTCATTTTTATCACAGCATATTTCATGAAGACCAAATTGAAGTCAAATAAAACATTGTATACTACCCTAGTTATTTCCACCAGATATAATTTTAAATGTCAGCTGCAAATGGACACATTCCTCGTCAAATTCTCCCGGTCAGTCACTGACCAATGTAAACACTCGGCAAACCTGAGCCGGCTGTTTTACGTTATGACTTGATCTGCAGCATCATTCTACGGCAATAACTTTCAATACTCAATGTATGTGGATGTTGTTTTCAGACCCACCACGCTGGATTCCCGATGCAATGTCTCCGCTGTGCATGGCGTGCAGGGTTCTGTTCACGTTCGTACGGCGGCGTCACCACTGTAGGAACTGTGGCAAGGTATGTGTCGTGTCTTATAGCGTGCTGCCCTGAGAAATGAAGCTATCTGGGGCGCGTTCAATGCTTACAATCTGCTTACGTTATTTGCTCGCCCTCTCAACCCTTTTGAAAGATGATTTCTTCGCTGACAAAGATGGTGGTTGAATTACCGGTAGTTTGAGGTAAATAAACAAGTACTGGTAAGGTATGCTATTTCAAATGGATGACGAAAGTTGAAATGTTACAAATGGCCGTCCACTACAGCCAGAAACGCCCATGATGAAAGTCACGCCGTAATGTCCACGTCATCATGCACTGTTGACAGCCATTTTGAATCGGCTTACTCAGCGGAACCATTCAAGATGGCAAGCCAGTTGCTTAGTTAGCGGGCTTACTAGCAGCTTACAAGCCTCTGAGACATTGAACGCAACCCCGAGTAACACCTTCTAGAGTGCAAGTCACAAACTGTCAAGAAAGTATATATTTATTTTCTCAATAGACAAAAAAATATCATTTCATGATAAGAAGTATTTGAAAGATGTCGTCTTATACTGTCCTGAATACAGCTTAACATTGTAGACACATAGGCACAACTTTTCAACCTCTGTATTGTAATGCATCGATTCTGTTACAGATTTTTTGCGGTCGATGTTCGGCCAACTCAGTTCCTCTGCCTCACTTTGGTCACATCAAGCCGGTACGTGTCTGTAACAGGTGCTTCATGTTCCAAGTCACGCCATTCACAGTTGCAGGAACCTCCTAATACCCGGAGACACCAGGAATGGGAAGAACACATGGAAAACCGTGAATACTGGAATAGAAGAAATCTCAATGTGGACATGAAAAGGAAAAAAAGACACCATCAATGGAAACACAGATTGAAGAAATATTGAAATCATACCAGTTGTTAGTTGTCTGCAAATAGTATATGGAATCCATGTCATGGAAGGGAAGGACAATATGGGCTTGAATTTTGTGCTAATTACTTCTTTTTTTTAACATGAATATATTTATTATGAAATGTATAAATTGATAAAGTCGAATTGCTCATAAAAATTGTATAGCGATTATTTTATGAAAAGACTCTGACAGTTTTCTAACTGGCCAGGTGATGACCAGCACTAGTAGTCATACAATGGAGAACTGCTGCAATCATATTCGTCTCAAAACTGTGTTGTTTGAGATGTTTTATTTTGTTTGTGTTAACAACAGGCAACATCTTTTTGTAAGCATACTTTCTCAGAAATGCCTGCAGCAAGATGGTCTTAATCGTACAAGTATAATCAAATTATGCCAGCAAATATTTTATGCATTGCCAACGATCATCACAATGTCTTTCTGAGAATGTCTGCATGCTTGCATTCAGCTGCTAGATTTACTATAAATAGAATGTAATTATTAGTAGTAATATACTCAAATTTCGACACAATGTAAATAATGGCAAAATGTAAGTAAGTTGTATTTCATTGTCTTGCTCAATTAACCTGTATGACCTATTATTGCTTGGCTTTATCCCAATTGAGGTAATTACAAGTCCAGTTTTAAGGACTGAAGTAGTTGATAGGAAAGACATACACCATCAGATACTACTGCCTGCACAACATATGTTGTATCCTGTTGGAAAGTATGACCGTACGAAATAAAGCAAGTTTCGATAAGTATTATTTATGCTTAGAAATTAGTATCCCATATATATTTGATATCTCTTCATTTGAACATCGATCTGAGTGAACAAGTTTGTGCACAGTATGTACTTAAAACAGTACCAAAGTAAACAAGTTTGTGCTGTATGTACTTAAAACAGTACCACAGTAAACAAGTTTGTGCTGTATGTACTTAAAACAGTACCACAGTAAACAAGTTCATGTAGCAAACTACAGCTGATGAGATTTGTTGTTTGAAAGTGTTTTTTGATTCCACAATAGCAAACACAGAGCTGTCTTTGAGTTGTGCGAGAGATGACTTCTGGTAACGGAATGTATTCATTGTGACCTGTATATCAACGTTTGCTTTAGCATATAATCAACCAGATATTGATACTGGGGTGTGTACGGGAAAACCTAAGCTTTTATTTATATCATTTACCTTTGTAGTTTTATTTCAGTACAATTTATCACCTGAACACTAATTCAATGGCAATTAGAGTAACCCCAATGACTTTAAACAGCTCTGACTTCTGCCAAGTTCTATTATATTATTTAAACCATGTAACTTTCTGTTTGAAATGCTTTTGTTCCAAGGACCTCTTTAATGTCATAGAACCTTGTTATCATTGCCGATAACATCCAATTAGTTATGAGTCTAGTAGTCTTGAATGCACCTTTTACTTAAAGTTAAAAGCATTGTGGTCAGCTTATGTGATTGAGATTTCAAAGATGGGAGTTGCACTGTTGGTATATAGTTATATGTTCACCATTGTATGCTGTCTATGCTATCTATGCTACATATTCGCTGTGTATGCTATGCATACAGGTGACCTAATACAAGTCTAACTGTGATAGTGACCACTGCACATACAGGCTTTGTAAGGTGTCGACAACTGTAGGTGTTTTATACATTGTATAGTGTTGTATGTATAAGAGGATTATTTTTTCATATTCATGCCTCGACACTGCGTAGACATTCTGCATTGTTGTGTGAGTGTGTTGCACATTGTTGTGTGATTGTACTGTGTATTGCTGTTTGAGTGTGTTGTGCGGATGTTTTGCATACGGTTGTGCAAGTGCATTAAATATAGTTGTGGGAGTATTGGGTGAGAATGTTGTGTGTTGTTGAGCGAATTTTGTGCGTATCATGTGAGAGTGTTGTGTATTTTATGTGAATGCTCTGTTGTGTGAATGTGTTGTGCACTGTTGTGTGAATGTGTTGTGCACTGTTGTATGAATGTGTTGCGTGTGTAGTCTGCCTGATGAGGCGATGATGCACTATCGGGAGTTGCCACAGGGCAGACATTGTTGCACTTTGCTGTCGCTCATCAAAATCACGAATGACACAATCTTGAACCTATAGAAGGCCTTACTGAAATATGTCTCTTGTTAACTTTTATATTTGTAGAGATGACACTATGTGATATGCACCTGTTGCTATTGGTGTCGTTATTTTGTCAATGCAGATATTTAATTTCAATTATTGATAGAATTTTCAATAAATTTGTACGGTAAATTTAATATATCATCTCAGAATTGTAAATAATGATCAGTTATAGTGAAGCACATCTCAGTTGCACTCTAAATTGCCGTTCCTTTGATCTGTGCGAATTTTGTCAATGGAACATCTCGCACACTGTGCTATTTGTACTCGCACACTGCGTGGTCTGTACTTGCTGGCGTGGTAGTGCAAACCGCACAGGAAAAGTACAGTGATGTCGCCACATATAAGGCAACTCATTGCCACCATATTGCTTGTGCGAGACACGTGCGAGTTGTTCCTTTCACTCAGTACACCATACTGGAGTGATATCACCTGTATGTCTGAGAACACTTTGCGTAGCTCAAAGGAAGGATATTATTTCTAAAGGGAGACAACTAGTAGTTGTTGCTCATTCCTTGTGGTTTCAATGTCTTCATATTTCCTTCCCACTTCTCAGTATTTTGTTTGATACATCAACATTTCGCGAGTTGTTGGAAAATTTGAAAACTGGCACTACACACTGTACTACTAACAGACATGTGCTTTACACTGTGTCCTGACCTGGCAACGTTTAATCAACTGATTGATGCTTTTCCTCTCTATTATTGAATGTACATGCATATGCTATTTACTTTTATGCTCACTTTCCGAAACTATATCATTAGAACATCGTTATTTTCAATAACATTTGGAATATTTACTAAGAGCATAATTATTTGCTAAGTGACCAATATGGTTTAGATTGCATTAGGTTGGAGTTATTCTTGTAGCAATGTTTGAAGGAAATGTTTAAATGCTCTGTTCTTTTGTTAGTAGAATGATGACTGTATTTATCTCTAAATACCTATCATGTGTTGTTCTTTATGTGTTACTTTGAAATCTTATATATTCTGTCATTTTTGGAGGATTTTCTTTCAAAGATTTCAAATACTAAAATCTACTAAGATCAGTGACTTACACATTGTAGCTTCTTTGTTGATTAACCATTTACAACAGTCACTGCTACGTGTGGTGGCCTCCAGCATAGCCATAGGAAGGAACAGGAGACACTGCATAAGTTTTATTATATTTTACTGGCGCTTCTTTCGAAAGTGTCGATAAAGCGATAGTCTGACGTGTATTGTCTGAAGCTGATGTGTTTTATTTTCCACAAGGACTCAAATTATCCTGGCCATAGCAAGTGTTTTTCATAATGACAAATTACCCCCATTTATCAAGTGAAATTGTAGATGTGTTTACAGAATAGAAACCTAAAATGAAAGTAACCTCGTAATTAATTGTCAATTGTCAGTTTGCCAAGGAAGATCACACTAACATTTTTACCGAATGCAGTAACTACGAATTAATACGTTGTTGACTTTCTTTATGAACATTCTCCTAAATAATATTCTCAGCGACGTAAGTCAGACTCTGTATATTAAAAAAACACAGTTTAGCTATTGTCCTCATTATTGCTGCTTTAACCGAATTATCTATTGAATGTCATGTGTTTACCTGTCTGATGTTTTAGGGAATGTGCTAGGATATGTAATCATGTTCAATCACAATCTACTGCTGTCTCACATGTTCTTTAACCTCCTTTCAGTGTCGGTGAGATGCTGGACCTGGTATGAATTGTTTATGTTACAGCTCTGAGCTGCACTTCTAGCAGTGATCACCATCAGCAATGCGCTGACAGAAAATAGTAGACCAGTTTACTGCAACGTAGTATATCTTAAAGGCATACAATCACGGATTTGTTTACATATTTCATAGTCAAACGTATTTTTAAATGAAAGTCTGTACATTTGATGTGTCTTCACAAGTATATTGGGGAACCAGCTACATATTCCGCACATCCCACTAGTCTTCAATATTTTATTTTTTTGTGTTTTTGTTTGTTTGTATGTATAGTTATGTAGCTTTATTGGTACCAGTAGTCTTGAAAAGTTATTTTGACCGTGTTCAATGATTAGAGTTACCCCCCTTGGTCTATTAGACTATAGAAAATTGACATTACGGTACATTACCAACTGGCTATTCTGGTTTTACCGGAAATGTAAACTGCAATGGAATTTTACCTATCTTACAGCGGGAAAAGATATTTGGAGGTGCAAAAGCGATTATATGTATGCTAAGGGCATACATATACTTTGCATTTTAAACTCCAATTCGGTCCAACATACGACAACTTAATCTGTGATTGTATGCCTTTAAGGTATTGGAATGTGATTGGTCTGCTTGGTATAAGTTATTTAAGAAATCGGTAGTTCAAGGGTTCCTGAAAGACACCATCTTTAAGAAACTTTAAGGTTTAAATTCAATTCTTCTAATACCATGCACTGCTATTTATAAATTACATCGCAACCACTGTGGTGTATATTCTCAATATTATCATAGCCATAATTTAACATAGTAATAATATAGCTCAAAATTCCTGTAGCTGCCTGAACAGGAATACAAGTTTCACTAAGGAATGGCTGTGTTTAATACATTTTGTATGATTTGATCTAATCAGTGTAGCACTGATGTATGTGGACGAATGAATGATTGTTATTCCCTTTGATGTACAATCACTTTTGATTGTGCGCGATTAGTTGTGCTTTTACGCCCCCACTGTACAGAACAATACCTACATTTTGTCAATAAAATTTTTAAGAACAGTAAATTAGACTTGAATCGTATGTCGTATCGATTGAAGACGCGTTAAAATTGGTCAACTCCAATGTGTGTATGTCGTTTACTATTACTTCCGGTCTACATGTGGGCCAATAAAAGTTTACTAATTGTCCCAAACCATTTGCTGAATGCTCATTGAAGGTAGCCTGTGCTATATACGTGTAGTCACCAACGTTATGTCTAGTTCTGTGGTAGACGACATCCAGATTCACTACTCTAGATGCGCAGTAAGGAAGCGACGCCGAGACGTCGTCTCGCGTCACCATCTCTTTTTCTCGATTTCCACATTCCAAATCCTTGAGACCCAGCCTAGCTGACTGCTGAGTGCTCTTTCGTACGCTGTCTATTAGTTTTAGGAGGCATGAGGTCTAGGTGTTGGAGTATGTAATGGTTCTTTATACAATGCAAGCATGGTCACACGTCATCAGGTCATGGCAGATCTGTGGTCCTGGATTGCCGCTGAACTGGGTGTGGTGTAAATCCTACTGAAAGCAGAGGCGTAGAAGCAGTATCGGGCCATCGGCCACCGAGTCAGCCTTATGATCCTATTTACAGACAAAGCAATAATAATAAAATTATAGTTGTATACCTGCCCCTAGGAGTCTTGTAAGGTGATACCGTATTTGTAAACCACGGGATATCCTTCCACATTGCTTGTCCGTACCCGTGGGACAATTAGCTAGCTATCTTTGTCGTGGGTTTAGCGATAAACCTCATAAATATTTATTAAGCATATCAGATAGTCTATTTTCAAGACTAGTACATTATATGGACTGCCTACCGTGTCGTATCTAGAAGACAGGTTGGTGTTGGTAACTTTCTCCGTATCTTCATCTGCTTGGCATTCCCTAAACCAAAGCAATTTGGCACTCCAAATAAAGTACACGCAGATGGTCGAAATGGTCACGGAATAACCTGAATGTTGTTGGTTAAGAACAGCAGAAGGTATACCATACGATGCATTTAGTCGATTCTGAAATTCGTCGGTTACTTTGGACATTAATCAGCTGTGACTCTCCTTCCTGCATTTAACACCTCCGTTCATCCACGAAGTCTTCATCCGTTGCAGACGACATCTCCGCTATACACGACAATGTCACCTGGACGGTGTCACATAACACGTCAATTCGTCACATCTAGTAACTGTTCCCTGTCCCTCAAAGGTCACAAGCTGTGGGTGACGCACCATAGGTGCCGAATTTGGCGATCCTAACGTGCCAGAATACCACGTCCTCCCAATGGTCTGGTTTAATGGCACGTAGCAGATACCCCGGGATCGCATAGCATGCCGCCGTTGCTAGAGATATGAGATTACGAAACGTTTTTGAGTAGGATTTCAACTCGAGGTTTTGTTCACAAATACCCATGGAAAATTTGAGTTGACTATGAAATCGAAATTTAAAGGTATCAGAACCTTTGGACCTAATATTGTACTGATGAGTGGCACTCTTCAAGACGTACATGTAGAGAGATGCCGTGATTTGACCACCAATGATTGAATATGTCCCTCACAAGGCCAAGCAATATATTACGTGGCTACAAAGATAGATACACAGGTTGAACATGGCATTACAGCAGACCGGCCATCGGGAATGGTTGAAACATAAAAACTGATCTTTAGAGTTGAATATTTTTAAATTTTCACAACTAACATTTTATACATTTTTATTTATGGCATTCATGCGGACATTCAAATGTAGCCATAACACATTAAATGATAGATCAACCCATCCATGACAAAATATAGAATTTAGTTAGGCTACATCATCATATTATTTAGACATTATATATATATACTATAATACGTATATTTGATCAACTATTTTTACCAGAATGCCTATTTGGAATGGTATTAATTGCATCCTACACTTTGGCAGTGACTAGTCATCGTGGATCCGCCTCTGCCAGGTATGGGCATCATATTCCAACCACCATTGACCACGCATTCTGTGACCACAGAGGTCAGTAATGTGGGAGATATTTCGCTTCTAATGGTTAAAGTTACAGGTGTCCGTTAATACCTGGAATTATCTTCGCTTATACAATGACGTAATGCTTTGTTGTGGATGGTGGGGATGGGAGAGCGAAATGTGTGTGTGTGTGTCTGTGTGTGTGTGTGTGTGTGTGTGTGTGTGTGTGTCTGTCTGTCTGTCTGTCTGTCTGTGAGTGGATCACATTTGTATTCCTCGTGAGTAACAGTTCCAGCTTCACCTAAAATTCATATATATAATATATATGTTCCTTGTAGTTCTTTAATATTAGCTTTCGACTATTGAGTCTTCATCGGGAATACAACTATTCCACGATACTTAGACTCTCAGGGGACATCCCCCCTTTTCTTTGCATTCCAAAATGCATGTCGCAAACATTGTATCCCTGTATCGCTGTGCCATCCCTGTATCACTGTATCTCTGTATATATGTATCCCTGTATCACTGTATCATCTCTGTATATCTGTATCACTGTATCATCTCTGTATATCTGTATCTCTGTATCACTATCATCTCTATATATCTGTATCTCTGTATCACTGTATCATCTCTGTATATCTGTATCACTGTATCATCTCTGTATCACTGTATCATCTCTGTATATCTGTATCACTGTATCATCTCTGTATATCTGTATCACTGTATCATCTCTGTATATCTGTATCACTGTATCACTGTATCATCTCTGTATATCTGTATCACTGTATCATCTCTGTATATCTGTATCACTGTATATATTTATCCCTGTATCCATGTACATATCACCCAAGCGATATAGCCGGTAATTCGATTTATCACATAACTGTAAAAACTATTGTAATATCGATTTTCAGTCACATACACTATAATAGACAAATGTCTTGGGAACTGGGTTAACGCACGCGGACAAAATATAGCTCCAAGTAAGTGTATACATTTTAATAAATGTGTTTGCATATTTAATTAAAGAAATGTTTGAACTTTATATTCGACAAATTAAGTCCCAAGACGTGCAAAATGACTTTGATATCCCTTATGAATACAATTATAAAAATCTATTGTATTATTGCACGTGTAAAAATATTTATATTTATGGCATGGGTTTATTGCACTCCTAAACTACTATGTTATGTGATAATACCTGGTTATTGAGTAAAGACCAACGCACACGGCAAGTACAAAACGTGTTTAGGTGAACAAAAACAGTTTTCGGTGATTTTGTTTGCCGTGTGCGTTGGGCTTTAGGTTAACACCTCTAACACCTCTAACATGTCTAACACCTCTAACATGTCTAACATGTCTAAATCACACTGAAATCTGTTCGCGTTAAGGTGCATTTCCCATCAGCACTGATCACTCTGAAAGTGATTATTATTAATCTGTGGTTACCAGGCGTCACAAGACATACTCACAACATTGCTAATTGCCAGTCAGACATCACCACGGGGTATTTCATGTTATATATCGGACACGTGTAAATATTGAAAACACCGTATCGATGTGTAATTGAGAACTGATGCAATGAACTTCCGCATTAGTATATAGTCCTAGATAGTATATATAGAGCATCTCATATGAATGGTTTATAGTACTAGTACTAGTAGTAGTAGTAGTAGTAGTAGTAGTAGTAGTAGTAGTAGA
>JAUTBT010084585.1:0-12195 GCA_032361225.1 Lepetodrilus schrolli | reverse complement strand
GTGATTGCACTTGCTCATGTAACATACACAGATGTGATTGCACTTGCTCATGTAACATACACAGATGTGATTGCACTTGCTCATGTAACATACACAGATGTGATTGCACTACTAATGACTTTATTCTGGCCTGGTTGCTGTGGTTATAGGTACATGTATTCCACACTTTCTTTGACAGCCATGACAGATGATTCAAGTGGTAAGATTTGGTATTGTAGCAAGTCTAGATCGGCTTCCGTATACTAGTATCTGTTTCGTCTGTAATTCTGTACATCTGTCTCATCTGTACTTCCATGGGAGCAGGTGGTACCACAATTGTAGAATGTTTGACTTCAGAGTGAAAGGCCCTGGGTTCAAGTCCCATCCTGGAGGGAAATCATCAATGTTCGTAAAAGTTATTCTGACGCAATCATGGTAGGAGTTGCTGTCTGTAGAGTGGCAATGCAGTTATAATCCTTGGTCTGTCAGTACCAGCCAGTGCTCACAGGTTTACTGCAACATTCAGCGCTATGAATTCTGCAGGTTTCCTTCTGCCCTAAACTGACAAGCTGT
Source organism: Lepetodrilus schrolli (assembly GCA_032361225.1). Taxonomy (NCBI): domain Eukaryota; kingdom Metazoa; phylum Mollusca; class Gastropoda; order Lepetellida; family Lepetodrilidae; genus Lepetodrilus; species Lepetodrilus schrolli. Next base: position 11,643 of record JAUTBT010084585.1, on the reverse strand, counting down.
GAAATAAGTGAAAGAATCTTGAAAGCGGCTCTAAACTACAATTCATAAAATAAATGTAATATTATGTCCATCTCGTCTGTACATCCATAATGGCTTGTAGTTGTCAACCATTCCAATCTCATATTTAATAATTAAAAGTACTGGCAAAAACATAATTATTTTTTTTATTCCATACTGATATGTCGGTATGTGAACATTTGCTTGCTTTTAATAATATTTTTATTAAAAATCAAAATGAGAGACGATTGGTAATCTAGACAGAAGCTTATCTGTATACTTCTATCTCCTTGAAGACTTGCTTCATGTTAGAAGTTCCTGTTCCTGTTCCTTTTTAATGTTAACCTTCTTCCTGCCAGAGACACTCACACATGCCCAACAGGACCGGTTCAAGATTTTGGTAGTCCAGCAGGAAGAATGTTTTAACTTGTTAATGTCTCTAGTTGGTTCATATCTCTAGTTGCATAAAATAGTTGGTTCATATATCCATTCTATGATGTCTGTTAACCCTTCACATTCCCTGTTATTCCCCTTTTATAAATATTCCCCTTTTATAGATATTCCCCTTTTATAGATATTCCCCTTTTATAGATATTCCCCTTTTATAGATATTCCCCTTTTATAGATATTCCCATTTTATAGATATTCTCATTTTGTTGTTGTTGTTATTACCATATATCGTGAGGTATAAGCCCAGGGGGCTCACTTCATACAATACTGGCCTTATACCACAAGAAGATCCCAACTTATTGTCGTAATATTTACCGATCGAAAACAGGAGCACTCGATTTACGGCCACCATATTGAATGTTATCAATCTGTCATAGTTTTAGGGGGATACATTTGCAGAATATGTAGTGGGCATACTACAGAATAGGCCCACTTTGCTTATCTTTTGAAAAATGGTGGTGGGCTTATACCCAAATATGGGCATATACCCCACGATATACGGTAATATTGTTCGAGTTCTATTATTTCAAATTACTATGCGTAGCTAATTTACTTTTAAAAACATTAGTAAATATCATTAATTTTGAAGTAAATGCAAGATAAAACAGAATTAAAACTACCTACAGAACATTTTTGTCATTTACTGTCTTTTTTAACAAGGTAATCGTGACACTCAACTTGTCCAGGGTATAGTTTCATGAAGCTCTCATATCCTCTATACGACCATATCGCTCTCGTAAAGTGTATGACAGGCATGTCAATTTTCCGTAGATCTGCAGAAATCTGCTGATTTATTTGTCCAGTGGTCGATTTATTTGCCCTGGATGGCATCCAGCCCTCAGACCCTGGCCTTGTTTTTCGCTGAAATCACAATTGTCTGTTGCCATGCCAGAGATCGCTACGAGAGAGATATGTCTTCGTAGTAGATAAAAGAGCTTCACAAGAGAGATACCCTGAGTTGTTTCTAACACATATTTCTCTCTGTGCGTGTGTAGATCAGAATAGCATGTTGGCTCAGCACACGGAGCAGCTGGTGGAGACGTGCATCTCCATGTACAACACCATCACCACTCAGCTGCTGCCCACCCCAGCCAAGAGTCACTACACCTTCAACCTCCGCGACCTCTCCAAGATCTTCCAGGGCATTCTGATGATGGACCCCACCAAGATACGGGTAATGTCACAACCATAGGGTGATGTTATGTCTATAGGGTATGCCGCATCCATAGGGGAGTGCCATGTCCATAGGGGAGTGCCATGTCCATAGGGGAGTGCCATGTCCATAGGGTAATGCCATGTCCATAGGTTAAGTCATGTCCATAGGGTAATGCCAGTTCCATAGGATAATGCTGTGTCCATAGGGTAATGCCAGTTCCATAGGATAATGCCATGTCCATATGGTAATGACATGTCCATAAGGTAATGCCATGTCCATATGGTAATATGTCCATAGAATCATTTGTCCATAGGGTAATGTGGCCATGTCCATAGGGTAATGACATGTCCATGGGGCTTTATACTATTTTCCTAGATTTTTCTCATTTTGGCCCCAAAAGGGAGGTTCATGCCTCAAAGGGCCTCCTGATTGATTATTAATTACAAGGTCTTGAGGTTGTTACAATCGTGTATGAGGATATCGCCTATGTTATCTTTCAGAGCCTCGTGTAATACAAACATGAGGATATCGCCTATGTTATCTTTCAGAGCCTCGTGTAATACAAACAGTAATGAAGGATAATAATATGGGTGATATCCTCGAGTGTAATGCCCGCTGTTTATGTCGTGGCGTCCTGCACTGTGTGGTGGATAGAATGTATCATCCTGTCTGCACATTTTACTGTTTCTCTGTGGCCAGGATGTGCGCGAGGTGCTGAGGCTATACTACCACGAGAGTTGCCGAGTGTTCCAGGACCGGCTGGTCAACGACCAGGACAGAGGGTGGTTCCAGAACCTACTGAAGGAGAAGATGGAGGAGGACTTCAACATGAAGTATGAGGAAGTCATCGACAAGGAGCCTGTGCTGTTTGGAGACTTCATGCAGTCCAGCTCGGCCGACAGACCCTATATCGAGATTGATGATCATGATAAGGTAAGGACACGCTTGATGGTTGGTCGTGAAATGATTATGATTTATTTTTTGGAAATTTATTTTTATTTTTTAATATTTTCTTCTTTTGTGGTGGATATTTATTATAAACGGAAATTGTATACGGCTATGTGTGATACTGTTAATCGTCCCGTTGCTGAATTAATAAAACCCACAATATTGGTCATCTTGTTGCCTGCTAAATGAAGGTTTAATTTATACTGCCAATAAACATTACCATCACTTGGTACATACAAAAAAACACACAAACAAAAGCAGCATTTTTGATCGATGAGCTTTTCTGACCACCATTATAACCTTATTACAGTAGTTTTTGTGAAGAACCAGATTTCAAGTCCTAACCAACAGGTATTTTTGAGATTTTTTAAAAGATTTGTGACGACATTCTTACGTCAGATGGGGAAGGTACGAGTCGTTCTCACTGCTCTGACAACAAGTAATATTAAGTGTAAATGTAGACATCACGGGTCAGCCTCAGTGACGATGTTGTTCTCTCAGATGGTGAAGGTGGTTGAGGAGTACCTGGACGACTACAACCAGATCAACACGGCCCAGATGAAGCTGGTGCTGTTCATGGATGCCGTCAAGCACATCTGTCGCATCAGCAGAATCATCAGACAGCCGCTGGGCAACGCCCTCCTCCTGGGGATGGGGGGAAGTGGAAGGCAGTCTCTTACCAGGCTGGCTGCACACATGTAAGAACTTTGATTAACTCGCCGCAAAATGTCTGTTAATTTGGTGCTGAATATCAGCCAACTCACTGCCAAATATTGGTCAAACTTGGTCCTAATAGCGAGATAACTTTGTGCTAATATTGGTTGATTTTGGTGTGCGAAATATCTGTCAGTTTGTTGTCATTCAGCACCATATATTGGTTCTTGGTGCCAAATATCGGTCAAGGTCCTGTCATATAGTTTAGATCTCTGTGAATTAGCAATTGGAACTGGAATCCTGTAATTGTACCTTACCAGACTGGCTGCACACATGTAAGATCTCTGATTAACTCAGTGTCAAATATCATTCAATTTTGTTCTGAATACTGGTCAACTTGGTGCCAATTATCAGTCCCGTTGTACATACAGCATTATACCTCTATCACTGTCACTTAACAATTGGAGCAGGAATCCAGTGTTTGTGCTGTGGTATTGAAATATTTCGTCTAATTATCTATTTAACATAATACAATTATTTGACATTGGAACATTGGTTATAAAAATCATTTTTTAATTTTATTGAACTGATAATTTACGTTCAGGTAGAGTTCAGGTAGAGTGTATACGATGTCAGATCAGATTAAAAAGAGTATTTCCACAATAAAGAAACGTTCATGTGGTTTTCACGTACCACATGCCGACTGTTCTGAGGCTGAGATCGTGACGTCTACCATTCTGTCTTTAATCCAGGGCTGAGTTTGACTGTTTCCAAGTTGAACTGGCCAAGAACTACGGGATGCCTGAATGGCGGGAAGACTTGAGGACCATCATGATGAAAGCCGGCCTGGAGAACAAACCAATGGTGTTCCTCTTCAGCGACACTCAGGTGGGTGCTACACGTTGAAAGCCATAAAAGTAATATATTAGTAAAACAAATTGAGAATGAATCCTTATTGTTGGACCGTTGAAAGCAGAAAAACCAACAACATTTTATACTGCATGCAATGACACTCATTTGACAGATCAAGAATTTTACAAATATTGTTTTTTGAGTCCTAAAAGAAGAAAAGCTACAAAATTCATGTTGAATGGAATACTTTGACTTCCAAACTTTCATCTTCCATTTAATATTTCTTTGACAGATCAAGAACGAGTCGTTTCTGGAAGATCTGAACAACATCCTGAACGCTGGCGACGTTCCAAACATCTACGGCTTTGACGAGCAGGACCAGATCTACACGGCCATGAAGCCGATCGTTCAAGACCTCGGTCTGCAGCCCACCAAGACCAACCTGTTCTCCTGCTACACCAAGCGCATCCGCAGCAACCTCCACACCGTCATCACCATGAGGTACACTATGGTGACAGTGGCGCCATTGGCATCAATGGCGCCACACCACTATTTCACAGTCATCATGAATATGGTGGTTAGGATGTCATCAAGTTTTAAGATGTTTTAAAAAAATGTGTTTCATAGCAGTGTCCTATTCATATGAATGGTGGGGGAAGGTAAGGTGCCAAGACAATTTGTGACTCATGGAGACTCTACTTTGATGTTTGTCCGGTCAACAGTGTCCAAGTTTTCTGAATTACAATACTCAGCTTAACGTTATGACATCCATAGTTGTGATGGCTTTGTGAAACCAGGGACAGTGTGCCATAAATACACCATCATGAAGACCGCCATCTTGGAGAATCCCAGTAGTCAACAGGGTTTAAAACATAACTAAAGAATTAACTTTCTGCAGAATATTTTGTTTCTATTTGATTAACTAATTGCTGTATATCATGACAGACTATTTGCAAATATATTTTGAAGATGACTTACTATTTTATAATAAAACTTGGTCTAAAATGTGTGTTTTGTTAGTGCAGTATCCATTTTAAAGTGTATAATTATTCTTATTGGTCACAACAAACATTGGATTTGTTTCCAGTCCAATCGGAGAAGTATTCCGAGCCCGACTCCGACAGTTCCCGGCTCTGGTCAACTGCTGCACCATTGACTGGTTCAGTGAGTGGCCCGACGATGCCTTGAGATCTGTGGCTATGAGGTTCCTCAACGACATCCCTGACCTTGACACTACTGATGCCGTCATGGATGGATTGGTAAGTGATGTACAAGTGTGCCCGTGTTGATAGTAGCATCTGATAAGACTCTCTAGTTTAACCATTTCATGTTTTCCTGAAAATATTTGTACTTATTATCATGCATGAATAGTGATTTAATTTGTTTTAAAATATATATATTATTCATCATTGTACAATAGTACTTAAATTTCCTTGAATTTGATTGGTCTAAATGGTTGAATCATCAATAATTAAAGGGGTAAAGCGAGGTATAAATGAATAAATTAGTGCTTTACGTCGCAGCGGGAATATTTCACCCATACGCGGAGACTACATTTTTATAGTCCGCTTGGAGTCTGTTAATAATGTGTCTGAGTGGGTACCCCTGTTAATAATCTGTCTGAGTGGGTACCCCTGTTCTAACTGTTGACGAGATATTCCATGAGCCAGCGCCAACAGCCTGTAGAAGTCTGACCTGCTTCAAGCAGAGCGTGTGCATACAAAATACTCCAGTCCGTGATATGAATGAAAGGTTATTGAAAATGGCTCTAGAACCCCCAATTCAACCAACTAACCAATTCATGTTTCACGTCCCCAGGTGTTTGTGTGTCAAGAAGTCCACCAGTCCGTTCACAGCAACTCCCAGCGCTTCCTGCATGAACTGTCCCGCTACAACTATGTGACTCCCACCAGCTACCTGGAGCTGCTCGGGATCTTCTCCAAGCTGGTCGGTATGAAGAAGATAGAGCTGAACAGTGCCAGGAAGAGGCTCAAGACCGGCCTGGATAAGGTGAGGAATATTTCATTGATTAATCATCATAGAGAATTGCAATGAATAAACAGGTTTTCGAGATTCATCGGCTGGGCATGGGTGTAGTTAGTATTCAACAAAGGCCGTAGCCTTGTAAGAATTCTTTATTTTTTTCCCCTTTTCCCATTTAGAAAATTATATCCTAGAGTTATGTCTTTCAAAGCCTAGCTACGCCCCTGGTGATTGTTAGTCAAGAAAAACTACAGTTCAACCATGATGTGTTTTTAGCTACAGATGCATATCAATGGATGTCACTAAGTTTGTTTTGTTATGATTTTATTAGATGCAGTATCACACAAAAACGTTTACCAGTAATCATTTTTGTTTCTCTTACCCTCTGCAAACTTATAATGGTGTTGTATCTGTAATGGCTTGAATCTGTTGACATTCACTAGTCTAATCAGGGACGGTGTATTTATATTTATATATTTTTCCTTTAATTCTCTGTAAATTTGTGACTTGGTATTGCGCCCGCGTTGTGAACTGCCAGTGTCGGTGTCAACTGCCTGTACTGTTCTATGAACATCCTGTGTTTGTGTTACAGCTGCTCACGACGGCCGAGGAGGTTGCAAAGCTGCAGGAGGAGTTGGCTATCATGAGGCCGCTGCTGGAGGACGCAGTGCAGGAGTCCATCCATACCATGGAGCAGATCTCTGTCGACACGGTACGCAACTCTCTGCACCATCCTCAAGCTATCTCTTTGCTAACACTTTGATTTGAAAGTTCAGGGCATCGGTTCACAAAGCTCTCGTATCTACTATGATACCACAGCTCTCTTGTAGCGATGCTCTTATACATGGCCATTAGGCACTTACTAGAGCGCTATCGTCGCATGTGGGTGAAAGATTCCTGCTGCGACTAGAGCGCGATGGTCTCATAGTGGATCAGAGAGCTTCGTGAAATGATACGCAGGATTGAAAGGGTTGAATATGTAGTCTGATGAAACCAGGATTGACCGGTTTGTATCTGATCTGTCCCTGAGATTACGAGTGAGTGAGTGATTTGTCCGAGATTACGAGTGAGTCAGTGATTTGTCCCTGAGATTACGAGTCAGTCAGTGATTATGGAGTTTAGCGTCGCTGAGATTACAATACATTTTTTAGTACAACCTCATGCTCAACTCAAGCTTTTGTTCACAAATGCCAATATAAAATTTGAGTTTGAGCATGAAATCGTACTCAAACGGTTTTGTCGTCTCATGACCTGGTCTGCAGAAATAGAAGTTTAAATATTTTAGCGCTCATCTTCATAATGATGACAGTAAATACTTTTAAATTCTCACATTTCACTAATCCTCAGTATAACTTTAACATTTGGAATTTCTATCTAAGACTGCAGGATTAGTGTCAGTTTCTCTCACGGGTCGTCGAGGGTAAAAAGCATGTGTATTGTTGAATGTGGACTTTTCATTGATATTTTTCATTGACATTTACCTTGAAATACCTGGGTGTGTTTCCATACTAGTCTGCGTCTGCTATTCCAGGCCATCGCGGAGGAGACGAAAGCCGTGGTGCAGAAAGAGGAGGCCGAGGCAGGGGTCAAGGCCAAGGAGACTCAGGCCATTGCTGATGACGCCCAGCGGGACCTGAACGAGGCCCTTCCCGCACTGGTCAGTATTCATAGCACCGATCAGTAGCACTGGGCAGTATACCTAGCACTGGTCAGTAGCACTGTTCAGTATTCATAGCACTGTTCAGTATTCATAGCATTGGTCAGTATTCATAGTACTGGTCAGTAACACTGGACAGTATACCTAACACTGGTCAGTAGCATCAGTCAGTATACCTAGCACTGGTCAGTATTCATAGCACACTGCTCAGTATACCTAACCCTATTCAGTATATTCCAGAATTACAAATGCGGAAGTCCAAATGACCCTTAAAACAAAATCATATCTCAAATTCCACATAGGTCTACTAGTCTTGCATTAATTTTGACCCGATACGATACATTTTGTCGGTCTTTTCGAGGGCCAAATATCCAGATTTTGCCCTATAAATGTTTCCCTGGTACAAATGACTGTCTGCTTTGTTTAGACAATACACAGATATGATGTGCTTTCTTGTAGGATGCTGCTCTGGCCAGTCTGAAGTCTCTGAACAAGAATGACGTGGTTGAGGTACGAGCTCTCCAGCGCCCGCCCGATGGTGTCAGGATGGTCATAGAGGCGGTGTGCATCATGAGGAGCGTCAAGCCCAAGAAGGTGGCTGGGGACAAGGTTAGCCGTAAAAGTTTTAAATTTTTTTTTTTTGAATATAACAATCATTTTTTATATTATTTTTAATAATGTTTGCATTTTTTTTAAATGAAGAAACATCTTACAAAACACTTCACCAAATTAACTCTTTTTTTCCCCTCCTGCATCTAGACATTTTGAAAAATAATTGTCGTAAAACAAGAAATTTATTTGGTCTGGCCTTAAAATAGAAAAAAAAGCATAACATGCGGAATTGTTTAAACACTGCACCAGCCAGGTTTTTCATTCTTTAATATTGTCATATTTTCTTGCCCACCAGCCCGGGTCGAAGATAGACGACTACTGGGAGCCCGGCAAGGCGCTGCTACAGGACCCTACACGCTTCCTGGAGAGTCTCTTTAAGTACGACAAGGACAACATCCCTGACGATGCCATCAGAAGAATCCAGCCGTACATCGACGACGAGGCCTTCACAGTGGCCAACATTCAAAAAGTATGTCTGTCGTGTCTGTCGTGTCTGTCGTAGTAGCAGTAGTTCATTCCTTACATAGCGCCATTCCATTTTGTATTTTTATTTTTTTATTTTTTTATTATTGTGTGAATTTCAAAACAGCATATTGGAATTATTTCCTAATTTTATTTTGGAACAATTACGAACAGAATATTTCTTTATATAACGTTTGGAAATCCACACAATAATCATTCAAAAAATCACACATTTTTTATAAAGGTTTTCAAGGCATGCATAAAAATAATAAAATGGTAAAATTATCTATACCCGTCTTTTCGCCAACCTCAAGGTATCCAAAGCATGCACATCCATCTGCCAGTGGGTGAGGGCGATGCACAAGTACCACTTCATTGCCAAGGGCGTGGCGCCGAAGCGAGAGAAGCTGCGGATCGCACAGGCCGAGCTGGCCGAGACCCAGCGGATCCTGGACGCAGCCAAGGCCAGACTGCTGGAGGTGGAGCAGGGCATCGCGACCTTGCAGGCCAAGTACGACGACTGTGTACAGAAGAAGGAGGAACTTGAACACAAGTGCAGCGAGTGCGAGGCCAGACTTGTCCGAGCCGATAAGGTGATTGGTCATACTTGTATGTGAAGGCCTCATGCCGTGGGTGGGTCCATCTGAATACCCAAAAGAATCTTAAAGGACCTCACCCCAAAACAAAAGAACTCAAAATATAGCCAAGTTACGTCCGTCATGTCACAAATTAACTCTAAATGATGACCAGGCCCCAAAATTACGAAACGTTTTTGAGTATGATTTCATGCTCAAAGTTTTGTTCACAAATCCTGATATATAGTTTGAGCATGAAATTGTACTCAAAAGGTTTTGTAATCTCTGGGCCAGATTGACTTTTTACGTAAGTGATTTATACCTGGTATATCCTGTCATGTGTCTGATATGCCCTGTCATGTGTCTAATATCTCCTGTCATGTGTCTGATATCTCCTGTCATGTGTCACCCACAGCTGATTGGTGGTCTGGCCGACGAGAAGGAACGCTGGAAGGAGTCCGTGGAGAGACTGGAACACGTCATCGACAACATCGTTGGTGATGTCCTCATCTCGTCGGCGTACATCGCCTACCTGGGACCCTTCACCGTGAGTTTCTCATCCTTCTGTCATCTAATAAGTGTAGTCATCGTGTAGTCCACTGTTATTTCGGTGCTGGGACGGGGAGACATTGAAGGCAGACCCAACCAAAAGATGATTGAGCAGTTGTAAATGAATGACTAACTACATCCTTACCCATTGATCACCCTGTTGTTATGGTTGGAGTTTAGGTTATGACATCTTTGTACAGGGGAGCCCTAGTGTGGATCCAGACCTATAGTAAGGCTCGCCAGCTCAATATTCCTGCTGTGACGTAATACACTCATTCATTTATTCATTGTATCATATTCATCCATAGTCTATCTGCAATAGTATTGGAATGAAGTCAAATTTATACTCAGCCTGGGGTGTCAGTAATTTTTTTAAAATTTGTATTGGGGTTTAGCGCTGCTTTGAAGATTCGTTCACTTATATCATGGCTTGTCAGTTTATGGCAGAAGGAAACCTACAACATTCGTATTGCTGAATGCTGCAGTAAACCTGCGAGCACTGGCTGGTGCTGACAGACCAAGGATGATAGCTGCATTGCTACGGTACAGACAGCCCATGGGGTGTCAGTTAAAGAGTATTGTTGGTTGTGTCTGACCCCTCCCTCCAATCCCCAGAGTGGGATGTGAATTTTAAAAGTCTGACCCCACCGTTCTTCCCATCCCCAGGGTGAGTACCGGCTACAGATGCAGTCCGAGTGGGTGGAGAGACTGGACAGCCACAAAGTACCACGGACAAGTGACCCCACCCTGGTCAGCAGCATGAGTGACCCAGTCAAGGTGCGCAGCTGGCAGATCTGCGGACTGCCCAAGGACAGTCTGTCCGTTGAGAATGGCGTCATTGTCCAGTTCTCACGCCGATGGTCACTCTTCATTGACCCACAGGGACAGGCCAACAAGTGGATCAAGAACATGGTGGGTGTCCTTAAAAACTAACTGTGTTCTTTATTATCTTAGAACTTGGAACTCGTGTATGGATTAAATATTCCCACTGCGACGTAAATCGACAATCCATCTCATGTTGTACCAGACCATCATACATCAATTTGAAATATTCTTGAAAAAGAGAAAATTTGTTTTGATGTTTAAAAAACATTTCCAGTTATCCAGTTTAATATCACATACGTAGTTTTTCAGTTATGTTTTTCCAGGAAAAGATAGGGAAAATAAGGGAGAATTAATTTTGAAATTCAAATACAATTTCCAAAATCTTAAATATTAAACATAGCTTTGCAGAAAAAGAGAGAGAAAAGATGATTTGATTTTCAAATTCAAAAAATAATTCCAAGACCTAATTTAACATTACACTTAACTTTACTATTATGTTTTGAAGGAAAATACCAAGGAAAAAATATACAATTCAAGACAATTTCCATGATCTTTAGTATTACACGTAACTCTACTGATGTATGCAGGAGAAGGACAATGGACTGGACATCATTAAGCTGTCTGACCGTGACTTCCTGAGAAGTCTGGAGAACGCCATCAGATTCGGAAAGCCCTGTCTCCTGGAGAACATCGGCGTGGAGTTGGACCCAGCACTGGAACCCATCCTGCTTAGACAGGTCAGTCAACTACAGCAGTCCACCTTCTATATCGCCTTCAGAGTCTGGAGGAATGATAGACATGTGAAGTCTTTGGTTCTTTAGAATATCATAGGTTGTTAAGAATAAAGTGGGGCGGGTGGTAGCGCAGTGGTAGAACAGTTGGACTTCGGAGCCAAGGTTCCAGGTTCAAATCCCGCTCCGGGG
>JAUTBT010084584.1:0-12195 GCA_032361225.1 Lepetodrilus schrolli | reverse complement strand
CGCTACGGATGTTGCGGGTTTCCTCCTGCCCTAAACTGACAAGTCATGATATAAGTGAAAGAATCTTGAAAGTGACTCTAAAGCTATTTTTTTTTTTAAATAATAAAAAATTAATCATGTACAGAGAAAATTATCAGGCTGGAAACAGGACCCACAAGTACCAAGGCATGTTGGCATTGAAAAGGATGGAAGATTGAAAAGGCAGGTTGAAGATTGTCAAAATGTGTGTGTGATAAATGGATTCATGTGCACTGATAATGTCATGTGCAGAATTCCAGACAGTAAGAACCATGCATCCATGAAGTCCAGAAGACAATGACTATGGTGATGAAAATGAGCTGGAAACTATTTATCGTGAACAATTTATTATTATACCTACATAAAACATTAGTTGTTATTTGGATTCCTCAACAGATATGCTTCAAGTGCATATAAAGATTTTTATTTCAGAATTCGTATTATCGGGGGTTTTTTCAAAATAACTTGTAGACCAATACCTTTCTACAAACGTAAGGAGTTATCCAGGGCGTACAAGGGTATTTATAGGGACTGTAATATAAGTGCTACCAGTATAGCATATATTATTGTACGTATTTAACCTGTCAGAAGAAGTATAATCATGAGCAGGTATAAAGTCTTCAATGTCCTCAAACAAAACACTTAAATCTGAATGTTATCAAAATCTGGTAGCCATTTTACAAGATGGCTGCCATGACCATCATTGAAGGAATGCGTGAAGGCTCCATGTCTGAAATTTGTTATGTTATGATGTATCTTTGTACCAGGTTTCATGTTCTAGGATAGAAACCCACACTTTCCCCTTAGCAGCTAGACTATTATTGTAGTGGTATTTCTGAAAAAAATATTTTAGGGTATGGTTACAAAAAGTGTGATAACATACACAAAACTACAAGCTCTACAATGCTATCACACATTTTCCAACTCTAGTGATGTATAGCTTGCCAAAAATCACTATGAGCCTTATTCCCCTCAGATGGTACCAACCAACCCTACTGGCTCATGACCTAATAGTGCAAATGTTGAAAACACTGCTAAATCGTCAATGTTGGTAATGGTACATAACCACAATCTACTAGGGTTTTGGTCCATTTTTACGAAAGCATAAACCAAACTCGGCTCTGACACCCGTGTAATTTATGAATTGAAAACAAAAAAACACGGGCTCTTAGTTAAATAAATAGTAACTTTTGCCGCGAGAGGTGGTCGAGAAAAGCGACAACTGAAACAATGGCTTCAAATGGTTTGCGATTAAACACAATCAATTTGTCATGCACTTATTCAGAGATGTAGGAATGTAACATTTCACCAATATTGAATATGTATATGTATATAATATCTCTCTCTCTCTCTCTCTCTCTCACTCTCTCTCTCTCTCTCTCCATGCATATCATATAAGTATGTTATTGGCTAGCTGTGACTGAGTACTACTATGACGAGAGAATCATCTGTTATATTATACTTACTATGCAGCTGTTAAAACAGTTCCTTCTGTCTTCAGAATGGATCCATTGAGCGAAGACGACAACAGAATCATCCCTCCCCACCCCCCAGACCTGCCGCCACCACCCACCCAACCAGTGATGCCTGTGTCAAGGTCGTCTGTCAACGGTCAAGGTGGAGTAGGTAATTTTCCGATATAGCACGCATCTACAGTATTGCAGGGTATCGTTATCCAAAACTCCCATAAGCACTCTTCTAGCAATCTCTTGTACATGCATGGCAATGGAGCCATTACGAGATGCTATGGTCTCATAGTCGGCAGCGTCCTCGCACCCAAATGGTACTTAATTCTGTTCAGGACTCGCTTCATGTGGTACGTCTAATTACAAGTGAATAATATACAGTACCTCTAATATTCAAATGCATCAAATGTATTTGACGTGTTGTTGCAATAGGAAGATGTCGATTATATTAACCCTGTTTTTTTTGTGAGGCAGTGCAAACAGGTGAGGGTTGGACGAACTGTTGGTTCAGTATGTGAATCCTTATATTAGGCCTACGCACTTGTTTACTCTGTTCTACTTAGTTTCTTTTATATCCCTTGCCATAGCCAGAAATGGTGGTTATCTCATTAGTCTGTTTCAAAGTCGTTTCGTGGCATTTCTTTTCGATTTTTAATGATTTTTGTACGTTTTGAAAAATTACCATGAAACGACTTTGACAAGGACTAGTATAGGTACATTTGATGCGTCTTCACAAATATTTTGGGTAACCAGCTACATTTTCCGCATATACCACTGGTTTTCAATATTTTCATATTTTTTAAATATGCATAGCCACATAGCTTTATTGGTACCAGTAGGGTGAAATGTTATTTTGGCTGTGTTCAATGATTAGAATTATCACCCTTAATCTAATTATTTTGTTATTAAACAATATTTATTCTCATGACAGGACATACATACACGATATTTAACAATACAATAATATATAATTGTATCACGAGAGGAGATTGACAAACAGGATGTTACCATCCCATATTAATGTCGCTCCCCGCGAAACTAAAGAATGAATCTAAGAAAAATCACAAACATTAACATTATATAGTATATTTGGAATGATCATATTTGAAATGTAATTTAACATGAGAGAGAAGAGTACCAACTTATAAGGAAAGTCTTAAGGCAAATTATATTGCAAAGCGTTATAATTGGGAGATGAATTTGTGAACAGAGGACAATATGAATTCATGATTTTTAACATGGATATCTTTACTACCACGAAGAATGCACTCAATATTTACATTTTGCAAATAAAAGTATTTGTTCAAAAATTGTTAGATCTAATAGTTTCATATTTTTTACAAGTTAAGAAGTAATGAGCTTGATCTTCATTTGAATGGCCACACGAACAAGATCGATCATGTAACAAGTATCGAGCATATTTATGACCGTTTAAATCGCTGCAGCCAAGTCTGAGTCTAGAAAGTAATGTCATTAATGTATATAAGAAATAGTAAGGGACCGAGGCTTGTGGTACCCCAGCAAGTACAGATTTGCTGTCAGAATGGACGCCATTTATTAAGACAGTTTGTGAACGATTAGATAAATATCTATTAAACCAGGCTAGTAGTTTACCGCATATTCCGCATGAATTTGGCTTTGCAAGGCCACTATGCCATATGCGGTCGAAGGCTTTACTACTGTCGCAGAAAACAGCCCAGACTTCTTTCCTGCTATCAACAGCTTGCAGTATAATGTTATAAATATCAATTAGTTGATCTAATAAACTATAGAAAATTGAGATATTACAGTACATTACCAACTGATTATACAGATTTTACCAGAAATGTAAACTGCAATGGAATTGTACCTATCCTACAGTGGTGAAAAGATACTTGAAGGTACAAAAGTAATTATATGTATTCTAAGTGTACTTTGCATTTTTAACTCCATTTCGGATTCCTGATCCTTAATTATAGCCTGCTGTCTGGTACAGCGTGTGTAATAATACGAGTTGGAAATTTACTGCCCTTGGTAGTGCAAGAATTGACATATTTCATGATCAAACATATTTTTACCTGAAAGTATGTACGTTTGATTTGTCTACACAACTATTGGGCAATATTCTACATTTCCCCATATCCAACTGGTTTTCAGTGTTTAATTTAATATTTTATGTATTTTATTTTTCTTGCGACAACAAATAAACATTTTTATCGAGACTAAATAGAAATGAAACAAGGCAGTTTTAGCAGTTTCCCCTTTCCACGGAGTCATGCCACTTCAAGTTATGTCCCCTTATTGCATTAATATAATAAGCAAAAAAAATTACGATAATTGGTCTTCATATTTGCATGTATCTGACTATTCAATTTATAAGATTTTGTGAATATTCGTATTACTAGTTTACAGTTTATCACTTTACCTATTAGAGAGTCCTGGCTACGTACAGCCCGGCGGCATCATAGGGCTTACCTCCTACAGTGTTTCAGTAGCTGTGCCAGTTTTAGCATAAATAAATAACAGCACTCTAGCAATTACTCCAAATTTGTATATTGCAAATACAATAGGTCATGTATTTGAAACACGTGTGGCGAACTGGTCTATCAGTCACTAGGCTTTAACGGAGGTGAAAAATTCAACTGATCTATCAGTCACTGGGCTTAAGGGGGGTGAAATTTTCAACTGATCTCTGTCCTCAGGCCTTAAAGGGTTATTGGCTGTATAAATATATTGATGCCACGTATTTGTTCTAGGAACATATCTTGTACCTTTAAAGTAATTATCGTTGCATTAAATACTACTACTACTAATACTAATACTATTACTAATACTTATTAATATTATTATTATTATTATTATTATTATTATTATAGGAAATAAGATTCTGTAAGGACTAATATGGAAAATTGCACACGACGTCAATACTAGTTGCTCAGACTTGATACATGTCACTTCATCTGCTTCAGGTTCCAAGCGGCATCAAAAAGAGATGCAATTCCGATTGGTCGGGGCCATAGAGCAGCAGGACATCCAGCGCATTCGACGGTTGATCGACTCCGGCGTCAACATCAACTGCGTCATTCTCTATTCCAAAACACCGCTCATCCACACCATCGAACAGAAGTACACGGAAGTCGTGGAACTGTTGGTGGAATTTGGAGCCGATGTGGATAAAGGAGAAACGTTAGCTTGGCAGAGGAGACCCATCCACTTCGCCGTGTTGAGCAACTCTTTGGCCGTGGCGGAGATGCTGTTAAAACGCGGCGCTCAAGCTAACTCTAAGGACGGATGTGGCATGACTCCACTGCATCATGCATGTTTCTTGGGTTACAGAGCCCAGGTCAACCTTCTCCTTCAGTACGGGTCCTCGGTCTACCAAGGCGACTACGTAGAGAGAGATGCCTTGCACAGAGCCGTAGAAGGCAAGCACTGGGACATAGCAGAGCACCTGATGAGCTACAAGATATCCGTGAATGGCTGCGATAAATTTGGCTGGACTCCGTTGTATCAATCTATTATGTGCAACGATCTAGAAGGAGCTGGATTTCTCATTTCACGCGGAGCAGACGTGAACGTCAAGGACAAGAAGGGTGACACTCCATTGCATATCGCGTGCGACAGGTTATCGCGAGCCAACATCAGAATCATGCTGTCGGCATCTGTAGACTTCTACCGCCGCATGAGGCGCATACCGACGTCGGACATACAGCAGCTGCTGCAAGACGAGAACAGGACTCAGCTGGGCATGGTAGAGTTGCTCGTGAACACCGGGGCAGATGTGAATGCAGCGAACGACTTCCTGACTCGGCCCGTGCACATGAAGCCCGAGCCTCACGTAATGAAGTACCTCATTCTCTCTGGAGCATTTATCGACTACGACATGGTGCTGCTAATCCACTTGTTCGAGGCCAGCGAAGAGATGGCTCGGTGGTTAGAGGAGGAATTCGGTCTGCAGACAACGCTCCAGAGACTGTGCAGGCTCTCCATCCGGGTACACCTCAGACACACTCGCGACATCAAAATGGCGGTTAAACGACTTCCGCTGCCGAGGAAGCTCATCGACTATTTGAACGTGTCCGAACTGGAATACCGATGACAACAGTAACTGCTATATTTAAAGCTGAATTTGTTCTATCAGAGTTCTATATTTATGTCCATTCCTGAAGCCTTGTGATGCATGCAATAAATAGATATCGGTTCTCATGGGAGAAAAATGGAGTAATCAATTTTGTGCGCTTATCCTCTGTTGGTGTGTTGAAGCTTATATAACTAGTCCTATATGGTTTTCTTGCTGAAACACCGGATCATAAGATTATAGTATCTTATATGGTTCTCCCTCATGATGATATCTTCATAATTATATACACACATAATTATATCCAGTATATAAATTTGTTAGTTTATTAACAGTAAACATCTAACAATTATCGATATCTCATGGAAGATGGGACAATGTTTCGCTCCCCTGCGAAAAAATGGAAATACACAACGCAAAAGACGAAGCAACCCCAACACAATGCCAAGCATAAATGAGTCTACATTCAGATTAATTAACATGTCTATTAATTAACATGTCTATTAATTAACGTGTAACCAAGGAGAACGCACATGCATCTGACAATACAAGAGCCATGAGGTCATGTTAGAAGTTGCAATACCACTCACGACATTAATAAATAACTTCTACAAATTAAATAAGTTAAAGCATTTAATTCCAAACATATAAATACATACATCATTCTTTCCTTTCTAAAAAATACCAATGTACGACTAGTCTTAATCAATCTACAAAGCTATGTTTTCAAATAAATGTGAATACAAATATACGATATTTTAAAGTGTTTCGATACATTCCGTGAAAGAACGATAAAGGAAGAAAAATCAACATGATGTGATGAAATGTTTATATTTCATTCATTATCACGTCTCCTATATGCTAGTAATTTTGACATATACTAGTATTCCCAATATCCCTACACTACCTATGGTGATAATAATGCCCACATTAATTGGTTGTTTTTATATACGTATTGCAACTCTATTCTATAAAGCCATAATCCAATACATATTTATACAAATATTAATGTCCTCTGTTTCTATTGATTTTGATTGTAAGAAAATCTTTACATTACCTGGCTGATGCATAATGGACTATGATGATAATACATATATTAATATAAAACTATCTTTCACAATGGGGAAGGTGAATGGGTACCGAATATGATTGGAACTCGGAACTTTTGATTTGGGCGTCTGGGAGTTGGTGAAGTTGGTGAAATGAAGAGACTACAATATTGATTGAAGCACATGATATACTATTCCAATATGCTTCAGGAAGTCTTGGTCCAAGGAATTTATGAATTTACTAGCAGCATTCTACAATTGGTCTGGAATATATCCAATTCCATTTTGCCCACAAATTCAAATACTAGTAACAGTTGAAATGAGTGAACATCCATCTGGTAAATGTTTGTGTTGATCAATTAAGGCAAGCTCAAGAGAATTTCATCCAGAGTATATATTATTTGCAGTACAACCTTCGTTCTACTTCTAGCTTACATTTAAACTAGGTCAGTTTTACTGATGTGTTTAAAACACGTGCAATTGTCTACATTACATAGTTTATGTTGAAAAAGTCCCGCAAAAGAAAATGATTTATTGTCAATGATCCGTGTTGATACTGTGAATATGTAAGTTTACTGCTTTGACAGTCGCCTTCCAGCTTAGCCTATTTCGGCAGACTGGTCCATCCTTGGGACGCATGTGTCTCACAGAATAGAGTTGGAGGTGTGAATATGTAAGTATCAAATGTTTTTATCAATGGCATTTACAGGTAACATTTGAATGGCCTGGTCAAGCAGGACCTGTGGTATAAAAACAGCTACTTCCTGTTAGACTCCCATACCCAGCCAATCCAGTTTTGTCAGTAGACACTTTTAGTTTTCCCCAAGTTCAACATTCCAACTTGCACTTCAACAAGGGCAAGTCAGACAAATATCACGTTATCAACACAACTACAGGACGCAATAGACAGCGAGTGAGCGAATTATATTTTTATAATTAATTATAATTATTTTTTTTTACGTCACAGCAGTAATTTTGAAAATGTGTTTGCGGAGATATTGCCTGCAATGGGATGTTCCAGTTAAAAATGTTAAACAATGTCCACACGGAACTGAAAAACTTGTATAGTTATCTCAGAAAGTAATTTCAAGTTTCCACTTTAATACTTTTGCAGTTGGTAAGAAAAATAAGGAAGCTCACCTGAGTATCGGTCAAGATCAATCTTCTGACCGATGCCGACATTGATTGAGAAATGACAAGGCAACAACAATTAAAAACTCTAAAACACATAACTGAATTTACTAGTAGAGTAAAAGTAAAATATTAAATTTCAGTAAGGGAGAAAAAAAAAGAAACAATCGTCAAAAGACGAGTCTCTGGGTCCATATTGTCTTGAAACCATAAATCTGTTATATATCTCAAAGCTTGGCAAGAAAAGAACCACATTGTACAATGCCAAATCAAATACTAAATCTTTCAACATGCCCTAAATGATCTAAACATAGTTGTACATTCATACCTCTAAAAACACACTACTGCCATACAAAAATAATAAATAAATAAATATCCCACTTACACAATGTAAATGTAATTAATAAATACAAGTATTTATTAATGTTGAAAATAATATTTTAAATACTAGTATACGCTAAACATTTTGATATTGCTTGCATTAAATGCTATTGATGTTCATTAATGTTTTGAGAGAAGTGACTAGTGACTTAAATTTGAGATTTAATACTAAATCTATTGCTTTAAAATATTTAAACTTTGGTCATCTTCAGTATTGTCCTACTAGTATTGGGGAAAGTATGATAATTTTCATAAAACCTTCCATTGTTATCACAAAATAGTTTTATATTGTACAACATAATACAACATAGTTACATATCTTAGTAATATTCTGAAGATATTGCACAAGTTTGATTGCATGAAAGAGAAAGGTCAGTTGTTGGGTTGAAATTCACGGGTGTTGTTTGGTATATAGTGAGATCACAGAACAATCCTAACCACATACTATCAACAAAATGCATTACGGGCCAGTAGCCTTTTTGTACATGCTAATTTAGCTCATACTATTTTAACAATGAAGAATTTCCAAACATATGCAGGCTCCAGGTATTCTTGAAACATTTTCAAACACATTGACACCAGATTCCTGGAGCCGAAATTTGGTAGAAAGCTACCCAACCAAATATCTGCTGGCCCTTAATTTATTTTGTTGAGTATAGTACTGGTCACAAACATACGATATATAGGGTGATATATAGGGTGAGGGAAGTCTGTAGACATAGCGGTGATGGTACAGATTATGTTTTTTCTGCTGGTACATTTAATTGCAAATGAAGTTACTCAGTAGCACAATGAGAATACACAGTGTGGACTACTAGTGCAGTCCTTGTTGGGTGATTTGGGCTTTAAAGCTCACTCACATCATGGCTTGCATGCATATGTACTGCTTGCACTAGTCTGGATTTCCACCAGTTTTTATATTTTATTTTATTATTATTGTTTAAAATTTGGATTTCGAGCCGCTTTCAAGATTCTTTCACTCATATCTCACGGCTTGTCAGTTTAGGGCAGGAGTAAACCCGCAACATCTGTAGCGCTGAATGTTGCTGTAAACCTGCGAGCATCAGCTGGTACTGACAAGACCAAGGATGATAATTGCATTGCCACTCTACAGACATCGCATCCTATCAATATCACATCAGAAAGGTAACTTTCGCGAACATTGATGCTGGGCCCCCAGGGCGGGATTTGAACCTGGAACATTTGGCCCCGAAGTCCTATGGTCTACCACTGCGCTACCATCTGCCCCCTGAGCCAGTTTTTTATAGTGCTAACTCACTTGGAGGTATATCATGCCACAGATAGAACATGAATACCCTACTCAGACACAGCATACCGACTCCGAGCCGACCAGTCCTTGCTTTACCCTTTTAATGCTGAGCGCCAAGCAGGGGAACAAAAAGTGCCATCTTTTAACGTCTTTTGGTATGATGTGACCGGGGATCGAACCTGCGACCTTCCACACTACGGGCCGACGCTCTAACCATTACGCCACGGAGCCAGCTAGTGCAGGACTAGTGCAGTATGGTACCATCATACTGTCATAAACACTCAGTAATTTCACAGTTTGCAGTGCAAGGTCATGCATGAGGAGAGGCGTTGGTGGGTGTATTAGCGTCCAAAGCTGGCATGCAGAGATGCGTGAAAACAAAGAGATGAGCAAATTTCTTATTTCAGTAAACCATTTATGGAATTAAAAACAAACCCAAAATACAATTGTTGTACTCCTTAGGCCATAGTTATTTGATACCATGGTTTACAGACCCGCCGACCTGATTTTTTCCACTTTGGAAAATATAAATAATTATTTTTATTACATTTCGCCGACAGTGTACTAGCGTTTAGAAAATGATAATAGTAAATGGTGATGGAACAAGTCATATAAAGTTACAACTATCATTGGACGAACAAAGTCCGGCAGCCAATGGTTGAAATTAAGTCGAAGGCAACTTGATTGGTTACTGGTAAATATACATAATGAAAGTCTAAATATTAACAAGCAGTTCTTTGAAAATAATTGTGCATTCAAACCTGAAAAATGTATATGTATTGGTGTTTATAATTTATAGCAATTATTTCCAATTATATTGAAAAACGATATTCATTTTCTGTCATCAGACCATTCATAATTTCCAAATATTATTATTTTTATATTGGACTCGACCCGCGAACTATCAAATTATATTTATTTTTATTTTTGACGCCACAGGTCAAAATTAACACAGAAAAATCCGTAAACCAGGGAATCAAATAACCTTACCCAAAATATAAATTTGAAAATGATTGCAGCATTAATTAAAAGCTGTCTATATTATTACTTATCACCAAATATGTCAAAAGATGTACTCCAGTCATACTAATTAGCCAACAATTGGATCTGTTCATGCATGGCCTTGCGCAGCAAGCAATGTGAATACACTGTATACACAAATTTGCCAAGATTAGTGGAAATTAGTAATTAGTTAGTACAAATTAGAACGTAATCTGTACACACACATGCATGCAAATACAAATGTCCGCACGCACGCATGCACACGTACAGCGATGCATGTGCTTGCCGAGATTGCAGTCATACACGTATTTGCAGAAACCAGAGTAGAAATTACTACCATTATCAGCATACACCCACACAAAACACAAGCATATGTTTGCCAGTAGTGACTAGTATTATTACATCAGAAAATGCGTACAAATGTTTGCCAATATTACTGATTAGTATTAGTATCAGAACATACACACACACGCACACACCTATGTGTTTGTCTGGAACACAGCTGCACACCTATGTGTTTGTCTAGAACACAGCTACACAGTACACGTGTTTGCAGACACTAGAGTGATTAAAATCCAACTCGTTAGACATCAGTTGTAGTACCACAAGCTCCAAACCACTTCCAGCGTGAATAAAACGACCCCTGGACAAATAAATCGGCGGATTTCTGCAGATTCGTGTAAAATTGCCCTGCCTGCCGATGTGTTCACTAGTTAGGCTAGTGATTAGTACTTGTACAGAATCAGCGTGCACACATACACGTTTGCCGAGATCACAGTCACATACGTGGTTGCCGAGACTTCAGTTCAGATTAGTGCCTAGACTAGCACTGAACACACACACACATACATGCTTGCCGACACTACAGGACACATTTGAGACTAATTTACACACGCAGGTTTTCGGGAACATCAACCATCGGGAACATCAACCATTGGGAACAGGGACTGAATGGCTTGTACTGGGACTGGTCATACACACATCTTCTACATTGAAGCACAACACAGAAACTTCATTGCATTTTGAGCAATTTCTCAACAATATCCCAATGGAAAACAATTTTTTTCATGACCCAACTGTTATGCTAGATGCCATTGAGAAATCTGTCATTGACAAAAGATTATATAGTCATTGGTAGGTGTTTAGAAAAATCATCAAAGGGCATCAAATTCAGTTCATTTAAAATAAACATGAATAACTCCCATGCTTGAGGCGGCAATTTCCATTCTTCAGAATGTGAATATCGTTATGCACAAATCTACATATCATACATATCGTGCACAAATCTTCAGATAATAAATATTGTTGTGTAAAAATCTCCAGATCGTGCACAAATCTTCAGATCATACATGTCATCTTCCACAAGTCTTCATTCAGATCACTACTGATTGTCGTATACAGTTCTATGCCTTCAGCTTTATCTTATACAGTTTGAGTTTGAATCCAAGGAGTTCTGTGAGCACTGCTGAGAACGCCGAGAGGACGACCACCTTTGTGATGTTGTAAATGAGAGGGTTAGCTGAAAATCCAGAGATCTTAAACGGGCTTTCCAATTCCTAAACAGAAAAGAAATGAACACATAGTCAGCCTAACATTAATATCTGCCATTTACGCATTGATTGTCAGGTCTGTGTTTCACGAAAGGTATTACATGTACCTGTAGTCACGGTGTAAATGGAGGTTTGTCATTTCCTACCATAGTCATTCTTTATTTATTGTTTTTTGAATTGGGGTTTAGAGTCATTTTCAAGATTCTTTCACTTATATCACGACTTGTCAGTTTAGGGCAGGAGTAAACCCGCAACATCCGTAGCGCTGAAT
>JAUTBT010084583.1:0-12195 GCA_032361225.1 Lepetodrilus schrolli | reverse complement strand
ACCTGGGTGAATAAATGTTTAAGGTTGGGCGAAGAGTAAAAACCGGCACGCTGAGTTGCAAAGTCCACACAGTCAAGGAAGAAATGCTTGACCGTGAGGTCCTCGTCACACCCAACGCACCGAGGTTTATCCTCGTCCTTTAAAATATACCAGTGAGTGAAAAATGTATGTCCAATGCGGCATCGTCGCAGGACAGTTTCGTCCTGAAGACAATACACACCAGACAAAGGAGTGAAACCAATTAGATGTTGAAAATGGTGCTATTTGTTGTGGACTTGAGCGTCCCAATTTGATTGCTGTAGCGAATTAATATATAATGTGATGTTTACTATCGCTATATGGGATGAACATAGGGGTTACTAAAGAACTGTGAGCAGCCTTTGCTGCTGCATCAGCCTTATAATGAAATACAATTTTTAAAAACAGCCTTATAGTGAAATTTAAAAAAATAAAATAAAAACGTATATATATTTAGGCAAAACTTCATACTAATTATGTGTTATGCTAAATATAATTCCTGTTTAGACTACCGAATAGGCTGGTTGTAATTCAGCTGTTAGAGCTTACTACGAAATTACGAAAGCAAGTCCTCTGTTCATAGTGGAAGATTGCAAACGCTTAAAAAGTGTTAAATGTATAGGTATAAATAGCAGATAATGTCATTTACCTGATCTGAGTCCTTACATACCGGTATGGCATGCGTGCAACATATGGAAATGACTGTCAACAAATGAAAAAAGGTAACACTAACTCATGATTAAGAATCATCTATTGTATCTAATTATATTAAACATATATAATATATACTATACTCTATAATTAAACATATGCATGATGTATGCAATGCATACGATAGTGTGGTGGTACCCATGATCTACTTTCAGAAGTGTCAAATAACAATTTGCGATGATATAATGTCGAAAATAGTTATACATTAAACAAATCTAAATAATAATGTGAGATTATATAGTAAACTTACTTAATAGTATCAGAAGAATTGAACTCCTCATTCTCGTTGTTATTAGATCTATATAATAGTTATTTAGGGTGTGCTGCTACTTTCTGCATGTAAAGTTGTTGAAGAACAAGGTAATGATTATGACGTCATAATCATTGTTTCTGATGCGCAGCTTGTTACGGTCACGTGGTATCGCTAAGGTGATGAAGCCACGTGACCTCGGACGCGGGCAGGCAGACGCATGTTTATAGTGCAATTGCACTGGCATTTCTTATATAATATTATTAGTTTCTTTTTTAAATACCCGGACGCTTAAACATATCCACTAATGCAAGCTCGAGGCGCTACAGTCAGTTCCTAATATTTTATGTACCAGTAGTAATCTTTAAGTTTTGATTTGAAAATGTCTATGATACATTTAAAGTTTCATGATATTTGAGACAATGGTCATTTATGAAATACAATGTAGGTACTAAATTATCAATGAATATTATAATTTCTGACATTTAAATGCACCGGTCAAAAGCTAGGTAATTCAGTCTGTTAATTATCACCATTGCTATAATTATTCACATTCGTCTACAGTGAGAAATAATCTAGGTACATATTGTTGTAGGCCTATATACAAGTTTTCTAGATATGAATTAATTGTACTGAATGTAGACCTACATGTAAAGACGGATATATGTATTATATTTTATATCTTAATATTCAAAGCAAAGATCGAGAGAAACATTATTCCAAAGAAAAAACTATTTAATTAATAACAATTATTGTATGCACATAGCAATACAAATGGTGGTATGACGTCTCTCCGAGTGCTAACTGATCTCTGCAGTCTTCAATAATTATGTACAATTTGATGATCACAATCTTCTGGTGAAACCACTGGAGAAAGCATCAATGACAAATCACTGGACAGGATCGAGTACATCGATCTTATTTTGCCGATATACCAGCCACGTGGTCAATCCAGGCTGCAGGTGTAATCCAATTGTACAGTTTCCCACAAGAAAAAATCTGAGACCTACGTTTATTTACAATTGTTGATTGGTTGAATTGGGTTTAGAGCCGTTTTCAACGTTCACTTATAAATACATGTATCTCGGCTTGAATGTTTTACGTGCACGTACATGTCCTGCTTGTACTAGCTATTGTAGAATATGCCATAGTTGGCATATGGAAACCCTCACTCACATTATAGGTCTATTGACTGATCGGCCGGCTCCGTGGCGTAATGGTTAGAGCGTCGGCCCGGAGTGCGGAAGGTCGCGAGTTCGATCCCCGGTCGACAAATGTTCAACGATGGTACTTGTTGTTCCCCTGCTTGGCGCTCAGCATTAAAGGGGTAAAGCAAGGACTAGTCGGCTCGGAGTTAGTATACTGTGTCTGAGTAGGATATTCATGTTCTATCTCCGGCATGATATACCTCCAAGTGAGCTAGCACTATAACAACTGGTGGAAATCCAGACTAGTACAAGCAGTACATATGCATGCAAGCCATAATGTGAGTGAACAAATCTTTAAAGTGGCTTTAAACTCCAAATCAACGAACCAACCAAATCACTTACATACATTCCGATATGCATTTTCCAGATTTTCAGCACAAACATGCGTTGTGATAGTATACTAGAGTATACTGTGTCCCTGTCAGTTAACATAATTTACCAATATACTGGACTAATACGTACCTAGATGCTTTAGATTGGTCAGATGTGTGATCTGACATAGGAGTTTACAATACATGGATCGTTTTCGACATGCATTCTGTTGAATGGTACTCGACTTTGTCAGGCTATTGTATCCTCCACGGGAGATATCGTTTGTTGGAAAGAATACGATATCTCCTAGTAGATATCGCTTCAACATGTGTTGATCCCAGATCACTTATGTGTCCATTATGGCCATCTGATCCATCAGTGAAATTGACATTGTTGCCCAGACAGCACCATCTGGCAAAACTCACGCAAGGTTCCCGGCGTAAATTGCAATTTGTAAATTACTCATTCTAAGTGTAGATTTCAACGCCAGTTTATCTTCAAGGTTGCAAGTGTATATTTCAATCCTAGTTACTCACAAGGTTCTCGATGTATATTGCAATGACCGTTGACCACAAGTAACAAGTTAATAGTGTAATATGTCAAATTCTGTTCAAGATAATTATTGTATAATGCTATTTTCTCGCAAGGTTCCAAGTCATCTTTCAATGCTAGTTTCCCGCGAGATCCAAGTCTCAGGGTTCCAAAATGTAATATATATATGGTAATGTAAATTTATCATACGTTTCCGTGTGTATATTGCAATACCGTATTCTGCAATACCATATTCTCATAAGTTCCAGATCTATATTAGAGTGATAGTTTATGGCATTGTTCCAAGTATATAATGTGCAATTCCAGTTTTCAGAATGCTTTCCTTTCACTAATATTACAAAAGGGTCATGTTATATGTAATTATGTGATAAATATCCATCTAATGTACTTTGACAGATTCTTTGGATCTGTTATTCATTATGGTATTAGTTCACCGTGTAAAATAGATGCCTGTTATCTACTGGATGGCTGATTACAAGCTGAAACACTAATATAATGGCCATTCCGTAAAAGCATGTCAGCAGAATCACTAATGACGATGCCGTACATTCATGTCATGTCAGAGCGCCTCTCAAACACTAAACAATAATTCATGGTAATTCACGATCACTTTTGAGTCTTGACGGATATTTACCCGAAGGTTAATGTTCACTTACTGGAAACTGAACTGAGACACAACGGGCACTTACTGGAACTTTAGGGCCACTGTAGATTTAACGAGTACCTACTGACCTCTTCCCGGAACACTTACCGAAGGCGTAACTGACACATAATATAGAATTAACGGATACCTAGCAGAGAACGTTCGCTAACTCTACAACTAACTTACCGGAGACTTTAAGGAACACATACTGGATACTTTAGTGTCACTTATTTGAGTATTAACGGACACTTACTTGAGTCTTAGCGGATACTTCCTCGAGTCTGAAGCTCAACGCACACGGCAGGCAAAACACGTGTTTAACTAAACAAAGTTTTCTGTGTTTGCAGTCTGCATTGACTGTTAATGCCGTCTGTCTTTACGTTTATCGATAACGAAACATGTTTCTTGATTAGCTAAACAATTTGCTTTGCCGTGTGCGTTAGACTTTAACGGACACTTACTTGACGCTTAGCGAACACTTACTTGAGTCTTATCGGACACTTAATTGAGTCATAACGGACACGTAATAGAGTCTTTATGGACACCAACGTATCAGACAATGTCAGAAAGTGACTAAACAAACAGATATACCATCACCCGAAGCTCACATAGAAACTCATTGAGCTTATTTAATTTATGTGAGTCTTAATTCATAAAATGTATAACGCCTTTAAAAAAGGTTATACAATCTAAGCAAATTAGCACACAATGCCCCATAAAGTAAGCCACGGTGTAAGAATCTCCAGCAATCATTTACGAATTAATCAATGGCCACCGAGGGATCCTGCCTTTCGGTAAATGTCTGGTTCAATATTGAACAACGTCGGTTAGAATCCGCTGTGGGAATTGTACACTCAACGTCGTCATGTCACGAGTATCAAAATCTGTAACACGGTCTCTTTAACACTGTAACCTACAGCAGAGAATCTTCCACGAGCTCAAATGCATTCATACGTAGACCTACGTTCCATTAGAACGGCCAATCACAATCTGTAAGACTCTTTAACACAGTCTATATTCCATTAGAACGGTCAATCATTTAGAACAGATACAAACCCGTACCTGATGAGTGGAATGTAATATCTTCTAAATGTGTTATCTCTGTAGTGTATGCACGGACACGTAGGAAATGTAGGTTAACACTAATAACACTAACACTCGATTCATTACAAATGATGGCTGCGCTATAAACACACTCTATAGTTATAGGTATATGTTAGCGAGGGACGACAGTGCAGACAATCTAGTCTTTAAGTGCCATGTAGTATTTAGATCAGAACCTAAAGGGTTATGTACGAACCATTAATTCATCATTGTTCATTATCTTCGATTTCGTTAACCGTTTTAGGTTCCTATGAAAGATTCTAAAAGTACAGTATTGGTGGAATTTGCTGGTTGTGATGAGGCGTTGATGATAAATAGTCTTTTACCAAATTACTATTTTGTATCAATCAATCTCCATTGGTGGGATAGATCAAGCTGGAGATAGAAGATAGTCATTTTCTTACAGAACCGCCCATTATGGTGCTATATGAGCTTACACAAAGCATGTGTCGTCATGCCACATTATAGCAGCGTTAATTTTAATGAATCGATGTGCCATTGTGCTTGCTTAGAAGACGGATATTTTTTCCTTATTGTTACTACATTATTATCGCCACCATGTGATTGTTTATTGATCATAGTGGGAAATGTCATGAAATATTAACGAATACAAGTTGAGCAGGATATATAATTTAAACAAATGTATTTTAAGTAAGTATATGTGATGATGTTGCTAAAATGACATGGATAAGAGTTTATTGAATCTTTCTATTACATATAGATATTCACACACGCATATTCATATAGACACACAGGCACACACATTCATACACACACACACACACACACACACACACACACACACACACACACACACAAATGTAAATCATGAAAATCAAATCTAAAGGTCAGATGCTGCTTATTATATATATACAACTAGGCGCTAAATCACTTCACTACGGTGAAACCATAATGCCTTATATACAACGAAGCAGTAACAAATTCTAAAATAAGTCAATCTGGAAAACTATCCGAGTACATGTACTCTACGAACTTAATTCTATATTACGTCAAACTTGATCAATGGCTGTACACATTTCATCAATATTGATAAAACCAAAGGAAAATGAGTCGAGGAAAGTTTATAACGTGTTTTAATATCTTAGTAGTGATTGATGATCACAATTGATGCTGTGTTCTGAGTTACATAATGCCATAAGTCACCTTCACATTTGAGACTTCTAGCTATAGGTATCGTTTCACGATGCTCTCGTATCTGCGTAGATACCATGTGTGCTCTCGTATTTCTATCTCACAGAGGGTGCGACGGCTCGCCAGGCAACGAGATTACGAGACGTTTTTTTAATGAAATGTTAATGGAACATTAGCGTTTCATACAACCGGGTCCAGGCCCACATGCTACTACGAGGAATCGCGCGAATGCTACAGCCATGGGCCCTCCTGTACGAAACGGCGTAACTAAGGTACCCGTACCTCGAACCGTAGCAATATGGTATAGTCTACGGCAAAGGACAAACGGCGACATTAGAGTTACGTCGTTTCGTACTGGAGTACCATGAGTTTGTTTTCTAAAGACAATATTATCTGCAGTCACGTGCCTTGCGACGTATTAGTATCTACAACCCTCCTTGTTGATAGATACGCGATCGTTTTGGTCTCGTAATGGATACGAGAGCTTCGTGAAACGATACCATGAGGTATTAGTCGTAGACCAAAGTTCATATGATAGAGTGTAAATGAAATACCACTATTTCACTATTTCCCAGGATGATGCATCGTGTAATATGAAGTGGTATGTATACAGTGACAATGTTCTTACATAGATTAAAAACTTAATTATCAATAAAAGATCAATTCGGTTATATATGTCTTAGTGCATCAAAATTCAAGATTATTGATTGTTACCATTATTGTTGAAGACTTGAAGACTACAACCGAGGGCACTGTTCGAGGATCGTGTTTTGGTACAAAGAGTTGGTCCATTTACTGTCATGATTGTGATACATTGACCGAATTTGTACAAGGAGCTATTTGTAATAGGCAAAGTGTCAATGAAAATGTATGAGGTAATCGATATGTTGACCACGGCGTAAATAATATGTGTATATAATTACAATGATAACAGGGATTCGATCAATCGATCATCAATAGCAACTACTATGTATTTTGGGGAGAGAGAGAGAGAGAGAGAGAGAGAGAGAGAGAGAGAGAGAGAGAGAGAGAGAGAGAGAGAGAGAGAGAGAGAGAGAATGTTTTACTACCAAGCAGAGAATTCAGTTTTCATCAGAACGATATCACAGTCGTTTACAGACGTGACAAAGAGCACAATTAACTAAAGTCATCATTGTATGTAAATACAGACATAAAGAGGCACTATAAGAAAGTAATAAGCCAGTAATAATCTAGAATAATGTTGCCGGGTTTTTACCATTAAATATATTAATTGGAGAGCACTGGTTCACAGTAGTCATTTAGTCATTAGTTGGTCAGTAAAACGTTGTAATATTGTATACAATTGTATTTATCTTTCCGCGTGATGTTCTCTAATTTCGACTTTAGAGAGTACAACACGTACATAGCAACGTAGACTATCCTATGCTCGTCTTCCAGTTGTGTGTGTATTATATATTATATTAACAATTAAGATAATATGTTATTGATGACTATCTGATCAATATTGATAATTTACTATATGTATACCTAAAGATGTCGTTCTTGGTGCATACATAGATTGGTTGGTTGATTTATTTGGGGTTTACAACGGCTTGCAAATAGAAGAGTTATTAATTTTTATATATACTATTATAATCTATACACTATATATTAACAATTAAGATAATATGTTATTGATGACTATCTGATCAATATGGATAATTAGCTATATGTATACCTAAAGAGGTCATTCTTGGTGTATACATAGATTGGTTGGTTGGTTGATTTGGGGTTTACAACTGCTTGAAAATAGAAGAGTTATTTATTAAATAGAAGCACGTCATTTCCTGCTATATTAAAACCATGTCGTACGTTCTGATTTACGCCCGGATTACGTTGCGACCCTTTCGTGAAACGTAGGTCAATTGTTTAATAACGCCATAGATCTGCTACAGCCATGCAATTGCCATGTACACTCTTGAACAAGATGTGGCATTTCGACCAGTACTATACAGGCTTTAGGCTCCAGGACATCCGTCTAGTGTACACACTCCGGTCTGTCCGCTACGTCTGGACCTCCGCCTCCTGTTATGTCACATACATCTGTATTATAGCACAGAATAATGTTCAAATTTGCAATATTTATCTAATAAAACCATATTTTCAATATATGTGGCTATAACTGCAGTATGAACTTACAGTCTGCTTGTATACTTATCACTGTAAATTGTTTTTGGTAAATACTGCGTCCAGTATTTAATCTCATTATGTATGTGGATTGTCTTTCCAAGTACCTAGTTATGTTGTAAATTGGTATAATGTTTGTGAATCTTCGGACTTTTCATTTGGAGGAAATAAAACAAATGTTCTCTCTTTCCTCTCCTCTCTCTCTATTTCTCCCCTATCTCTCTCGCTCTCTCTCACACACACACATACAGACACACACAACACACACAGACACACACAGACACACACATAACACACATACACACACAGACACACACACACAACACACACACTCTCACACACAACACACGCATAGACAACACACACAGACACACACACAACACACACACAACACACACACATACACAACACACACATACACACAGACACACAACACACACACTCTCACACACACAACACACACAGACACGCACAGACACACATACACACAACACACACAGACACAACACATACACATAGACACGCACATACACAACACACACACAGACACAACATACACACACAACACACACACACACATACACACAACACACACAGAGACACATACACAACATACACACACACACAACACACACACACACACACACACACACACATACACACACACCGGCCTGTCCGCTACTTCTGTACCTTCACCTCCTGTTACGTCACATACAGCTGTATTATAGCAGGAATCCGTGCATATGCATTTCTGCAAGAAGACATAATCGGGTTCTGAACATTATGAGTTCAACTCTCATCATCGCAAAGGCTACGAGTCACTTCAGGGAGATCAGATGTTCCATACATCACGGAACTAGACGGATGCTTTTATTTAGAGATGTGCTTCCATTCTGAGCGTCTAGTGTTGCTCTGACACCGACATTACCTTCAATCGAGTGATGAACGATCGGTATATAGTAGTCGGATGGGTGTGGGGGAAGCAGCGTACACAACTGACTAAAAGCAAACATTTAGCGACTCAATGGGTTGCAATAATTGACAATAATAATCTATGGAGACTTTCCTTGATGACACTGTGGTGCCATTATATGCAAACATTCGTTTAACGTTTGCTTTGTGAATGATATTGTTTTCAATTCAGTATTATATTCGTATTGTTCAGTATAGTATTACGCATGACATTATTTTAATTTTAGTGTTAAACAGACAGATGGAATGTAATGTGGAGATAATAAGAGATCATCCAATGACTGTCATATAACTCCTCCAGTGTTTATTTATTCTTACTTTCTGCCTATTTCTCACCGTTTCCTCTCTCTTTCTCTCTGTCCGTTTCTCCTTTATCTCTCCCTCCCTGCCTCGCCATTTAAATAATATATTTTCTTTCTCTCTCTCTTTCTCTCTCTCTCGCTTGCTTTCTCTCTCGATCTTGCTCTCTCTCGCTCTCTCTCTCTCTCTCTCTCTCTCTCTCTCTCTCTCTCTCTCTCTCTCTCTCTCTCTCTCTCCCCCCCTATAGTAGCCTATACTTAAATACCGTTAAGAGAGACGGCATACTAACCATCCTTTTAAACTTCTCTGGTCTTGGGCACCAGCGTAATCGTTATATTATAATGACTTTTATTTTGATTAAACATTACTTCTTCTGTTTCTACTTCTGATGTCTTCTTATTTGTATAATAGATAAGCGCGTATAATAAACACATTAGTATAAATATTGGATTATTTTGTCAAAGTGTGTTTTAATATCACGTTTCAAAAAACATAATATCAATATTAAACTAATAATGGAACAGTAATAATCAATGGTTAAGCTATGACCTGTGTAGTGAAACGTGGTCAATTATGAATTTCCAAATGCATGTGCATTAATTTTGCAGTTGCTTGATAATGTTTTCGTAATAAATAAAAAATATGTGTTGCTTTCTATTAATGAATGGTTTTGGTCCTTAAAAGATATTACAGTCATAAACCTTTTAACATTTCGGAAAGATTATCAAATTTCTAGGTTGCCATTATATTTGTTGATCTTCATTGATAGCCCATTCAACCGTAATGTTAAAGTCTTCATTGAAACCGGGTGAAACAGTCTCAACATTCTACAGAATAAAAACCTACATACACTGGTTTGTTTATCTCAGTCATGATACAAACATCTATAAGTATCTTATAATATATTACATATTAGTTTGGGAAATGATCTCATTTTGTAATATATTACATATTAGTTTAGGAATTGATCTCATCTTGTAATATATTACATAATAGTTTGGGAATTGATCTCATCTTGTAATTTATTACATATTAGTTTGGGAAATGATCTAATCTTGTAATATATTACAATTAGTTTGGGAATTATCTCATCTTGTAATATTTTACATATTAGTTTGGGAATTATCTCATCTTGTAATATATTACATATTAGTTTGTCTCATCTTGTAATCTTTCACTGATTCTATTCCCAATATTCTTTCCTTTCAAAATCAATATAGGAATTCAAAATGTACATTAGTTCCAGAGATGCAGATGTTTGTGAACCTTGGAGTCAAAGTTACTGAGTTCAAGGCCTCTCAAGGGACATGGACTAAATGTTTCCAGAGTCTAAGGTTAGTCAGACATACTATGGTAGGGTGTGCCATCCATGTTGTAGAGGTGCATTTATTATCCTTGGTTTGTATTTTTTAAAAACAATTGATTTGTTGTTTAAAATAAATGCAAGAATCTTTCACAGATATGCAACAATCCTTGGTTTGTCAGTACCAGCCAGTGCTTGCAGGTTTACTGCAACACTTGGTACTACTGGGTATAATTTCTCGAATCTCTCTTATCTACTACGAGAACATAAGCGTTCTCGTAGCGATCTCTTATACATGGCATCAGGCACTTAGAGAGCGCTATGGCTCATAGCTCCTAAACCAGTCCTAAAGGTTGTCAGCTCATACCAAGTGTTTCACGATGACGTCACAAGCCTTCTCCCTTCTTTAACCCTCTCCATGCTGCAGGCAACTGGAAATGCCCTAAATAGCATTACCTGTGCCTAATCCAGCAGGGAGAGGGTTAATCGGCATCTAACTTAGGAGGTGATAAACTGGGTCATAAAGTTAGGAGCTCCTAAATTTAGGATGTGGTTGTGAAACGGGGGCCAGGTGTTTATGATTCCTCCTGCTGTGCGTGACAAGCTACATGAGTGAAACAATCTTGAAATAAGCTCTATATTTTTCCATAATGTCAAGTACAAGATTTCTTGCCCGTTTTCCAGTCACTGAAAGAATATAGTATTGTCTCTTGATGGCCATAGACAGCAACAGCAACAGCAACAACAACAACAGCAACAGCAACAACAACAACAAATGTAATTGATGCAGTTTTCTTTAATATCTTCTGCATCTTGTAGTAGTCACATATCACACATAAGTCATCAATAAATGAGATTGTTATGAGATAGCTGAGACCACTATCCAGCTATCTTCAACATGTTCTATGTACAATGTTTTATGTACAATGTTTTATGTACAATGTTTTATGTACAATGTTTTATGTACAATGTTCTATGTAGAGTCTTCTATGTAGAGGTTACACAGGTAACAAGACAGTAGCACATGAAATACAAGCTACAACAACGGATTCATACATGAAGTAAAGGTAATAGGTTATGACATGAAGTAAAGGTCAGAGGTTATGACATGAAGTAAAGGCCATGATCATTGGACAGGTCTAAAAAGAGTGTGTAGCAGAATTAAAATAGCATCCTTTGTGTGTATATATAAAGCTACCGTCACGAGTATATAACCTTCAGTGGTTTAATAGTGGTACCGGCTGTATGTGTTCATAGTAGTAAATGGTTAAAATTAACGTTGGACCACTAGTCCTGGGGTGCATTCAGGCTGCAGTATTTTTCATTACGGAAGCCATTTAGTCAGTATATTTTTTTAATATTTTTTTAAATTGGGGGTTTAGAGTCGCTTTCAAGATTCTTTCACTTATATCACGACTTGTCACTTTTAGGGCAGGAGGAAACCTGCAACATCCGTAGCGCTAAATGTTGCAGTAAACCTGCGAGCACCGGCTGGTACTGACAAGACCAAGGATGATAACTG
>JAUTBT010084582.1:0-30494 GCA_032361225.1 Lepetodrilus schrolli | reverse complement strand
TAGACCGCAGCAAAATGATATATTGTTTAGGTTCTTTATGCCCTACAGAGGGGGTATTAGACACTCCACCGCCCCCCCCCCCCGCCCCCCTGTGTGTGTTGCCAAAGTTGTGCTTTATATATAATAAAGCAAAGGCACAACTAAATGAACAGCGCAAATAAATAAAACAAATAGTAATTCTACCATTATTCTAAGATATTAACGATAATGTTAGTTCACATTTTATATAGCTTTGATCAAATTGGAAGAGAATAATCTCCAGTACCGCTAATATTTAAAGACATCAGCTAAAAAAAAAGAGAGGCAATTTTCCTCTAGAGATGACAGGAATCAGCATGCATGCATGTATACCTAATCTTCAAATTTTTTTTAGGATCAATCCTCCAGACCCCACTCACAAGACTTTGAATAATTATAATTTATATCACTATAGACTTCAATGCACAAATTCCATTTTCTGTTCTATTTTTCTTCTGTATTGACTTAACAATGATATTGGGTGATAAATATAATCTCACCCTCGTGATATCGTTTTTATCCTACTCGTTGATAACAGTAGTAGCCTAAATACTCGACAAACTCTCGTATTTACGATACTTTGTATATTATATTTAATATTGTAGCAAGGGTTACATGTAGACGGTGTAGTATTAAAGACTTGACAATATGACTTTCACATGAACTTTATTTTTCTTTCGTTTGCTGTTAGCATTCACTGATCCCTACACATACACGCACGCACGCACGCACACGTACGCACGCACACACACGCACGCACACATAAAATAACATAAAATATTGTACAAAGGTATGTCACGACTGACAAGTCATTACCAAACGGAGCAATTTAACTGACATCCTGAAATATTAATAATAAAAATATGCTCATATGGCATTTAACCCGTATAACATAAATCACACATACACACATACTTCTTTAATTAAAACGTGTTTTCCTTATCTATATAGACTATATTCGCTGTATATTGACTGTTAAAACAAAAATCAATTGATATCGTGCAGTTTTTAATATATAGTTTAGCCTATAGCTCACCATATCAGGCATAAAATGGTCTACATATAATAACTTCTCCCTCAGAGACACTTTGCTCGTTTCATATTTACTAAATGTCGTTAATAAAATTATTTTATTCGTTGAGTATGACACAATAATTCTGTTTTATCATATTAGTCTGACAGTAATTGTAATACTTTACTCATTTGTTTGGAAACGACTGATTAATTATTTTCGGGAGCATTCATTGTATCAGATAAATAGGCTGACGTGTAATAACTGCGGGATAACAACATGGCAGCTTGCAGGAGGGCGCAAGCCTTTCTCCTAACAATCATATTTAATACAATATACAGCTCCAAAATATCAGATTTAAGACTATGTGCCGATAAGCAATGTCAAGGTAATGTATTCTGTCTTATTTTAATATAAAGTTTGTAATGTAAGCGCATTGAGACGTGCATTGAGTGTGATAAGCCGGGCAGGGGACATGTCAAATGAAGTTGAACATGATGAACTGAAACTAAAACTGTGAAAGATCTCGCCTGATAATTGACATGGCCCAGTCGGGCTTTCAGAAGTACATGTTCTGAGAGAGAAAAAAATATATGTGTGGTATTATTTCATCAATAAATATGATAATTGATGAAAAATCATCGACAGACGTCAACATATTTGCTAAAATAAAAATAAAAGAATTTTGGCAAAAGTGGAGATCACCGCCCCCGTCACGTTTATTATATAAAATGTCTCTGAATCTTGGTTGCAAAATGTATTTAATTCGGTAATTTCACATTCGCTTGCTGCGCTAGGTCATGCATGAGTAGAGCCAATTAGTGTCTAACTTGGTAAGCAGCCAGTCACAGATCAGCTCTGTTGTGCGTTTTTCATTGCATTTGGCAATAGTTTATAGACAATTTTTATTTATTAATGATGCAAATATTCTGAAATATATATTTTTGCTAGATAGTACAAAATAACAAATGATAGCCTTTTTTTGTTTTTCATTCCAAAAATTAACAGCCGTGAAAAATTTCAAGACTCTTATGGCTGTATTTGCTGTTAAAACTGATGCGTATATCTTTATTCCCTGACGTATAGGTGAAAGATTCCTGCTGTGATGTTAAACAATAATTCACTCGCTCCCCGACAAGCCATGGCTGTATTTGTTTTGGGAACTCGAGAGTTGAGTCCAGTGCTACTTGCACATGCGCATTAGCACAATTTTTTTTTTTTAAATAGAACAGTCGAGAATGTAGCATGAGTGTTGACAGCATTACTGACCAATCAGAAAGATTGTAGGCAGTCCTGAGTGCTATAGCAAACTGTTGTCTGACGTCACAACTTGTCAACCCCAGTGAATCGGGGAGTACATTTGCATGTTGGATCATGACTCGAATGTTGTGTTTGGGTGTTTGATTTGAATTTACTGCACTTGACTCGACATTCGAGTTCAATACAAATACAGCCTATGTTTGGCTGCATCTTCATGATTGGAAGTATGCCAGCGTTATATGTGAAATTACAAATGATTCCACAGACATCTAGGCTTCAGTTTTGCATCCAAATAAATATATTTTGATGACCATTTTTGTGGTAATTACTCTATATTACTTCATTCACTGACGTGATGTTTTGATTGGATTGGCCATTATCTTATCGGAAGTTATGGAACAGTGGGTGGACAACTGATAGAACAGCCTGGATATTTACGTGAATAAAAGAGTTATTGCAAAAACAATGATCATGTAGTTACTAGAATCTATTATATATGTCTACGCTAACCTTAATGGCATACAATCACAGATTAAGTTGTTGTTTTGGACGGAATTGGAATTAAAAATGCAAAGTACATGCACTTAGCATACATATAATGTACCTCCAAATATCTTTTCACTGCTGTAGGATAGGTCAAATTTCATTGCAGTTTACATTTCCGGTAAAACCTGAATAATCAGTTGGTAATGTACTGTCATATTGCAATTTTCTATAGTCTAATAGACTAAGGGGAGTACATGTAATTCCAATAATTGAACACGGTCAAAATAACCTTTCATGATGACTGGTATCGATAAAGCTACATATACTATAAATATTATAAAATAATAAAATATGAAACACATACCAAAAAGTTAGGTCATATTCCATGTTGTTTTCGAGATATGGCCCATTGAAATTTGGTCAAGACAGCCTTTTAGCGAGCACGAATCACGAAAAGTGATTTTAAAATATTGTTTTACTTTGAATCCTCATCATTTTGTCATCGTACCAGGTATAGAGATCAAATTTTGTATTCTAGCTTATTTCTTGCCATATTTCATGAATATGCACTCAATTTAGTTGACCCCAAAAGACATTTGACCACACCCTTACTTACCTCTTATAAATAAAAGCTATGCATTTATTAATAATATAAATAACTTACTTGTAATATGCTTCTTGTGACTGTGGAATGGGTCACAACAGTATTTTTGCAGACTTTCATATCGGTCCAGGTACTCTTTATGATGATAAAAACATATGCTACTCTCGTCACCTATTGCCAATCCACTCCTCCATTCTAGTAGTTTTCTGTCCTGTGTGATTAAAGTGCCTACTTTGGGTGACCATAACTAAATGATATACATCTGAATTGAGTGCACATTCGTGAAGTATGGCAAGAAGTAAGCTAGAATACAAAATATGAACTCTCTACCTGGTACGATGACTAAATTATGAGGTTTCAAAGTCAAAAAAATATTTAAAAATCACTTTTCGCGACTCGTGCTCGCAAAAAAAAGGCCTTCTCGACCAAATTTCAATGGGCCATATCTCGAAAACGACATGGAATATGACTTCACTTTTTGGTATGTGTTCATTCAGGACATTCCATCATTCTGAGAAATGTCATCAACATCTGAGAGGGTCACCTGGGGACCACTGGTTGATTTGACACGGAATGACCCAATTAACGTTTTTAGTAAGAACTACATCAGTCAGTTGCTTTGTAGATATACTACTAGAGTGTGTAGACTCGACCTTTACTAACTAAAGGATGCTTCATGTCCTGACATGGACATGGTCTGTCTTGATTCAAAACCTCATCATTCATGTGTTGAATGGCCATAGCTCAGTGACAGTGCAATGTGTACCGTTGTCAGCATTCTTCTCTCCCATTAAATAAATCTGATAGCACGTCGGGTATGCCAATATCAAAATTTGGGTATTCCATTTTGAAGGAATCGTCAACATCTGTGTTTACGTCCATTTGTAAGAGCGCTCTTTAAAAGAAATTGTAACACATTTAGGATAATTCTAGCAATTTGATTGGTCGAGCAATAAAATTTTCCGGGATGAAATATCATTAGATCACGGTGTAGTGATACTGATCGTTACTGATTTTGCTATATGGCGGCCGCAAGTAGACTTCCACCTTGGAGAAAGTAAAATGGGGTTTTCGGTAATGAATTTTAAGAAATAGATCCTGAACTTGTGGAATTTCAATTTTGTAAACAAAGAATGATTACCTCCAATATTAGTCCAAATGGTTCCACACGCTGCGTTGACGTTGTTTCTCTCTACATTGCATCCGACTAGAACATTTTCGTCAGAGTTATTCATGACTACCCTAACCCGTGAACTCAATACATAAGTTTACGGTGGCTGTATCAAGTTTTCTTCCAAGGTCTTGCCTAGATAGATATTTCCAGTCTGTCATCCAAAAATCGCGCTTGCGTTTTCTACAAACGCACAGACTGGAGTAGTGATGTCAAGCAATGTGATGTGACGTCAAGGGGACGTCACCCGTGACGTCACTGTGACGTCACTACACTTCATTCAAGCTCATCGCAGTTGCCGTTTCAAGGCTCCCCGCTATCTTGAGCGCCAATAGATCACGTAACAAACCTTCGACTGTTTCGAGGCGCCCATTTCAATATTATGAATTGGGATTTTTCACCACAATCATTGACGCTAGCAGGCAAGAGTTCCTTCGTAAATTGTACTTTAGCGTCGAATGTGTTACAATGGAGATAAATATATGGTGTTTTGAAATTTGCGGGTCTTATTGAAATTCGAATTTCAATAACACCAGCAAATTTCAAAACACCATATATTTATCTCCTAAATATCCCAATGCTGTAAACAATCATTGGTTATAGCTATGGTTATAGAAGAACAATCATATGACGTCGGAAGAACAATCCCCGATTGCTATGAATGTTAAAGATTTTGACATTCATGGTCCTATGAACGATTTGTGACTTCTATGACGTTCATCGAAG
Organism: Lepetodrilus schrolli; assembly: GCA_032361225.1. Classification (NCBI taxonomy): domain Eukaryota; kingdom Metazoa; phylum Mollusca; class Gastropoda; order Lepetellida; family Lepetodrilidae; genus Lepetodrilus; species Lepetodrilus schrolli. The sequence goes on along the minus strand of JAUTBT010084582.1, from coordinate 25,217 downwards.
GGCAAGACAATGCTACTGTCATCAACTCGTCGCCTGAGAACCAGCTTATTCTCTCCCACGGTTATTCTCTCTCTCTACAACGGTTTTGAGAAAATGGCTATTGAAATTTTGTACGGTATATCCTTATTTATAAAAGGTGGTGGTTTACGCCTGTAAATCTGTACACATACATAACTTAAGACATACATAACTTTTACACACACACACACAAAATTAAATTAAATCCTGTTTTTTTCCGTAAAAATGCACAATCGGTGTAAATAATGCTTACTATCGGGGTTATTGCATATTCTGAAAAAACAATCTTTCCCCGATATGTGAGATTTTTTTAGTCATGAGAAATATATTTATTTCCTATCCAAAGACACCCCCCCCCCCTCAAATGTGGCCGCGCCGGAAGTTGTGACGTCACAGATCCCCCTCACAGAAACCAAGATATGCATTCACATTGGTAGTTCTGACACGATATTGATAGGATGCACTGTCTGTAGAGTGGCCGCGTGGTCTTGCCAGTACCCGCCAGTGCTCGCAGGTTTACTGCAACGTTCAGCGCTACGGATGTTGCGGGTTTCCTCCTGCCCTACACACACACAGTACAAACTCATGCTCAACTCAACGATTTGTCATATAAAAGTTGAGCTTGAGCATGGCATCGTCCTCACAGTGTTGTAATTTAGGAACCTGACGTTCCTGATTCACTCTCCGCCAAACGTAAAGTACATTTCCAACACCGCCATCATCGGGTACGTAGTATAGATGGTCTCTTCATAGTCTCTAATGAGTCCCTTCATACCTATACAGTACAGTGGGGAAATATGTATGTAGGTAGAAAAGCGATGACAAATCTATTCATACCAAATGATAGTACTTTTAATTTACCAATATACCTCCATTGTAATTACTAGAAGTCCAAAATTAAAGAGCATTAATGTTTTGTGACCGTGTAACCTTTTCTTCTTAATGTTCGTATAATGTTATGCATTGTACATGTCTGCATTGCATACTTGTTTAAGTGATACGATAATGCAATGTTAGTTATAAGTAATTGTAGATTGTCAGGATAATATTACTTAGCATGCATGGAAACATATACGGTAGTATGACATACATATATGTCATTTCCATAGTAGATTATACTAGATATGCCATGGACGCCACTCGCCAAATACAATATGAATTCAATATGTCAGCTTTCGTCACGGTGTAAACTAGTCTTTGTTAAAAACACAATGTGGATATTTTTATAATGTATTTTTGTTTTGTTTAGATAGTTTGTGAAAAACAAAAGTAATGCAAACAATTATTTTTTAAATCGAAAAGAAATGAGATAATAACATGAAATGTAATATAAGAACGTACACATGACAATGTAGAACAAAATGGTTCTAGCCCTTGAGTGGGTGGTGTCGATTAATTACTAGTATACTAGTATCAATTGAATTGGTCTTCATGTAGTGATACGATGGGACTGGCAATATCGGGGCTTTGATACAAAAAAAGCTTTGGGATCCATGGTGGAGAGTAAACAACAAAATTGCAACATGACATGAACTGCTAGTCATAATATATCGCGAATTATATAAAGCTAGACTGAGTTCTTCCAATCATAACAGAATCGCCAATATCACAGACGGATCAATGTATTTGGTCATCATCATCATCATCATCATCATCATCATCTTTACTTCAGGGTCAACCAATGATGCCTCTGATCCAGGGGACATAATCCGTTATTCTTGTGAAGACCGCTGGAAACTGTCCCGGTCGGTCCCGACTAGTGAAGGAGACCACGCCTGTTAGAACGCCTTTCTTACCTTCCTGACATACCAGAGGACTTCCGCTATCACCCTGGAAACAAAAGTATAAACTTTAAAGGTTATAATCACGGTTCATGGTCAATCGTATTTTTACCTGAAAGTATGCACATTTGATTAGTCTACACAAATATATTTGGCAACAAGCTATATTTTCTGCATATCCCACTACTTTTCAATATTTTATTTCATTTTTGTATTTTTTTTCTTTTTTTCTCGCGATGAAACAAATAAATACAAAACTTTGGTAGAAATTGTACTTAAAATGTTTCGTAAGCTCGAGGCCAGGTCCGAGCGATTTATTGGATTAAGGGGGACATAACTCTAGGAGTTCCGATTGGTCTGTGAAGATTACCGAACAAACACCGACGTCTCCGTTCATATGGCCCGCGCACAATCGTCTGTTCATGTCGGCGACTCTGTAGTGGAACTCGCACAATAAGTTGCTGTACACCGGCAGGTGGATTTCACGTGCGATTCGTGACGGCCCTCCACCTGAACATTACAACAGATTGACATCCTGAGAACATAATGAATGATCATGCTAAGCTGAAATCATCGAGACCCACGCTCTTTCATACTCTATACATCTATACAATTCATCCTCATTAGAAACACGCTCGTGTTAATATTCACTTGTTAAAATAGCGTACAAAAGCTATATAACGATAATATCATTGCAACATTTCTTTGATCATTTGCGTTAGCGAACCATTTGTCAGAGCCGTGTTCCATGGCCATTGGCACTGCATTTAACCCTCTCCATGCTGGAGGCAACCGAAGATGCCATAAAGAGCCATGCCGGTGCCTAATCTAGCAGGAAGAGGATTAATGATGTTTTATATAGTTTAGATACAACCGTATTTTGCTAGGCACCCGAATTCTTTTTTAAAATATATTTTCTCATGTTATAATAATTTGAAAGCGTATGACATAATAGATTGATGGATCATCAGCATCCAAATAACCATCTCAACTCCCTGGGGATTGTACAAGTATGATATTAACCCACCGCTGACTGTACAACCCCATCCTGTAGTCACGCAAACTTGTCCAACTCTGGGGAAACTGCTGTCGATTGCTTCTGGCAAATCCAATCTTTTGATGTAGGAAAATTTGGGTCCCGACGGAACAGGCCGACGTAACTTCACCAAGGCAATATCATTGGCCCAAAGACCTGAAGAACGACAGCGTAAATCAGTAAATCATAGTTTAATGTATAAATTATATCTCCCTTCTTAAATTGCATTAGTATTTGTCCTCCCCGTCATTTCTGTTTATGTTTCTCTGAAATAAATGCAGACACATAGTGTTTTAACTTTAAAAGATACACTTTCAAACACTAACATTGTACTTATTGTTTTTGTTTTATCCACACTCATTGTGTACTATCTTTTGCTCGTGAGTTTAGATAAATACATGTCATTGGAATCTTGGTTCGTTTCTGCTACTCAGAAGAAAACAATGTAGAGTTAGCGATCCAAGATAATATTTTCATTAGACTGAGAAAAATAGTAGTGTGCTATAGTTTATTGTGATATAAAACGATTACATTACAATCTACGTGCAATCTAAGAAGATTTCTGTTCGATGATAACCTTATAATTACATAATTATACACTAGTACTTGAATACCAGTCTACAAAGCGAGATATTGGCCTACGTAAATATAATGCATGGCACACGGGCGTTATTGATACCATATTACATGGTATACTGCATCACAGCAGGCCCGATATGCCAATATACATCATGCATATACAAGTTTCGTTTTACTTACTTGATTGATTATATTGAGGATGAATTATGATCCTGTCAACATCTATCTCCCATTGGACCCATTTCGAGATATTCAGGAGATGTCCAAGGAAGTTTAAGAAATAATCAACTGGGGAAGTCTACATGAAAATGATACAAGAATGAAAGTAAAATAACAACGAAAGTAGACACACAAGGTTTACAAAATGCCGACATGTCTGTTTAGAATGTCCACTTGCATTGTGACGGGTAGTTACTTAGTTAAGCCTCTTAACTATCGTTATTATATTGGTTACCAGGACTGTTTTCTTTATATAGTTTGCAACAAACAAACTTTCTATAGGACTTCCGTTTTGAGTATGTTCGTGTGGTTTTGACATACGAGCTATGAACCTTAAAATATCACCATGTAAAGGCTTGTCTAGATCTACCACTATTATACAGGAAAATATAACAAATTTAAAAAAAGCATCCATTAATGATATATCTACTAGCATATGCTATCGACGGGATTTAATCTCCTCTTTCCATAAATGTCAATGGACAACTATTGGTAATGTATTACTAGTATATTATATTATATCACACATGTACGATCACTTAGTACAAATATCGGGCCTCAGGCAAGATGCAAACTAGGACACTGCAATTTCTTTTAAATTCGATCTACTGAACAAAAGATAGGATCGAAATTGTTTGGATGTAAAGCACGAAGTTATACATACCTACAGTTCTTGGAGTTTGAAATGCCAATTTTTCAAAGATATGTAAAAAATAGTTAATAATTGAAAAACAAACATGTCACTAAATGTCTTTGACAAGGACTAATACATACCCGGAGTGAAACCGTGGCAAGGCGAACTTCCCAGTTGCGTGCATTCCTTGCGGCTGATCTGAAATTTATAAACACATGGCAGAAAGTGTGTGTGTGTGGGATTTAAGAGAATACTATGACAGATAGCGAAGGTTGAGTTAATGCATAATGGACCTTTCCCCCAACCCAATATCTCCACACTAGAATGGTTCATTTACTGATAGACAATTCAGACATAGTAAGTTATGTACATTGCATGCCATATCCATTAGCCTGATTAGGTGTCCTGGATGCTCAGAAATAGACCAGGACACCTGAGGTGAAAGTGTCCTGCCAGGATCCTGTTAGATTTTTTTTAGGATCCTGGAACAGAATACCTAATTTGTTTTTGCTGTGTATGCTCCAATGTCGTATAATCACCTCTTCGCAAACTCACCCGTATTCCTTAAAGCAGTGCGCGGCCGTGATCACCCACCGGTCGTTGATGACGGAACCTCCGCAGTAGATGTGACGGTGTACGATCGGAATACCCAGGAAGCGTCGGGTAACGATGGTTGCGCGGAGAAGAACTAGCCACGGCGTGGCTCCCCTTTTTACTGGACGGCCCCCGATAGCTCGTTCTACTCTGAGTGCTGTAGAAGCGAATATATTTATATTTATTTATATCATGTTACTTTAATTTTTTAATTTTGTATTTTTTTTAATTTCTTATTTTTATAAATTGAAATTTAGAACCATTTTCAAGATTCAATTATATCACGGCTTGTCAGTTTAAGGCCGGAGGAAACCCGTAACATTCGTAGCGCTGAATGTTGCAGTAAACCTGCGAGGACAGGCTTGTACTGATAGACCCGAGACGGGATTTGATTTGGCTCCGACGTCCAAACGATCTACCATTGCGCTACCACCCGCCCCGCGAGAATATAGAGACATTTAATATTGTATCGAGCCGAAATAAAACTCACATAAATTTGTTTAACCACCGAGAGTGGGCATCAATAATATCTACAATTGAACTTGCAACTATTGTAGCTCTACAACATCGTCGTGCAACTGGACCCAATGTACAGTTGTAACTACAGATTATTGTAATGAAAGGTTTAGGAACTCTGTGTGACACACTCATCGCTACAATACTTGATAATAATGGTTAGCTAAAACTATTGTAGCAATAAAATCGGTTCGAGCAACCAGATTTACATTCGTAGCTTGTCCCTAAAATTTGACGTACAATTAATTGTAGCAACGATTGTTGTAAGTCCATTATTGTAGAGTCTTCTACAATTGGAATTTAGTTGCGCGAAGTTCTTGTAGTCTATCTGAATAATACAGCGTGTCGTGCAACTGGACCCAACGCTACAACTATTGTAACGACAGTTGTAAGTCTTACATCTATTGTAGCCTACATGAGAGTCGTGCAACTGGACGCTGTGTACTAGTAGCCCGGTATGTCAAGTTTGATCCGGAAGGTTAGCTTGACAAACACTTGGCGCTATATGGAACATGAATGGATAATACAAGCATTGGGCATTTGACATCCAAGACCATGACCACGTTGTTCACGTGTTGACACACAGTCGTAACAATCTTCAAGGAGCGGTTGTCAATTGAGCTGCCCTGTACATGCTATGGTACATACTATACTCAACAAATTAGTTAAGTGTCAGTACCTATTACCTTTTACATATAAATATAGCTTTAAATTGTTTAACAACGAAAACATACCCAAACGTCTATAGGCTCCAGGTACTCTTCAAGAACATGCATACGTAGTGGAAGAATAGCACCAGATTCTTTAAGCCGAGTTCCGAAATTGGTAGAAAGCTTCCCCACAAACTATTTGCCTGCCTTTAATTTATTGTGTTGAGTATAGTATATGTACGTCACAGATTTGAAGGTTTATTGATGGCGGTTTGCACATTATATTAACTCAGTAAACTTTCGACGTTCAATACAGTTGCAAACACCGTATACGGAGAACAAGTAAATGATAAGCATCAAATGATTAAAAGCTTTCTATACATATTTATATAGTTCGTTGAATAACATCCATTACGGAGAACATATCCATATACCATATAAGAGAAATGTCTAACACAATTCGGATTCAATAATTCCTGTGTATATTTGGTTCGCTCGAACATTTATTTTTATAATGATTTGGGAAGAATAGCCGTAAACGTATACCCGTTCTAGCTGTATCGACATGTGTGATTATTGTAAGATCATGTTGACTAACTGTCAATTGTTTCAACATCTAGATATATACACCATTGCAACACATTGATTGTTCTATTTAACTGACAGCACGTATATTAGTGTCACTCAGATCGATTCATCTGACATGTTGTCAGACTTAATATATACGTCTTCGTAAATGATTATGATTGTTTGGGATATGTTGTAGTTAGCAGTAAGGGTGGTGGGTTGATGTACCGTTTGCTTTGTATTACGGTTGCACAATGGCATGATGGTATACTGAAAAGGGCGGGGATGATGGCATTTATTGGTAGGTTGCGGGTACATACGTATATTTAACGCTCTAAAATGTGTATGTAGCTATAAAGACACAATTCTACATTTCAGTCAAATTAAGTTAAATAATCACCCGTGTATAACAAAGAACTCACCGGCATGTGTTTTGTAAAACAATGCAACTGTGATGGCACAAAATAGCACAACTCGTCCTTGCGAATAGGATATCTGTGACATTCAAAGATCATATCAAACAATGCACAATTACAACATTTTTTTTTAAAGTAACTCTCACGGATGATATAAAGACATCGTGTCTCTAATTGAGACACTAGGTGAAGTCATTGCTTTCCATAATAATATTCATTGAACAGTTGAAGGACTGTAAATTAACCACTTAAATGTTTCTGACTATAAGAATGATATACTCTGTATACTATATAGCTATATACTATTAATTATATAATTGTATTATAATTACATACTATAAGAGTTATCTTGCAGCAGTTAAATTTGTATACAAATTAATGGTTCCTCTGATAACGAAAATAACATAGTTATGAAACACAGAATTCTCTTTGTCTTGTCCATAGTAGGAACGTGAAATTTCAACAAAGTAATATTGCAAATTTACAAATAGCAAAATATCCGTGAGAGAGTTGCATTAGAGAGACAACGGAAAAGTAAAACGAAATTATTTACTTCTAGGTATATTTTTAACTCCGGTTAAATGTTAGACAAGCAATCAATTTCTTAGCTCAATATGATTTAGGTTTGCCCTATGCATGCTTAAGAATTATTCCCATGCATCCGAAAAGGTTATTGCAAATATACGCTACGTCCAAATCGGACAGTAATGCTAATTAGCCTGATACACAGTGTGTACTTACCATACTGACAAGTTAGTTCAGTTTTCGTTCCGTCCAGCGAGAGAATATGATTTCTTTTTTGAGCTATCTACCAACATTCACTCTAGCAACTGACGACTGTCTCAATATTTACACTTTCGACGACGCGAGATCCAACTGTTCGCGAGACAAATCTATAAGACGACTGACTGTGTCGCAATTCGCAAACACGGAAGCGACACTTCCGGTTATTTTAAAGGACGATGATATCATTGATATAGGTCAAGTGGCAGCTATACGATTCGGGAGTAAGTTCAAGGGAGCAAGGGCAATGCTGGATAGATCATATCTTATTTGTCTAAGGTCACAATGGTATATGTGTGCACAGCGGTGCCTAAAATGTCGGGCTGTGGTATTGCTTACTCATCATCTTTCACAAGCTGTGGTTTTATTAGAAATAGCCAAGATCTGAGCATAGCAAGACATATTGCCACAGGATAACACAAATCTAGATAAAAAAAAACACAAAAAAAACAAAAACAAAAAACTGTAGACAATGGGACTGGGCCAACGAGACAACTTCGTAATGTTATTTGGAAGCACTTGGAATTGACAAGAACTTGGGATACAGGTTTATTATTTTCTGCAGAGTAGTCCTAAGGTCCCCCATTGCAGCTATCACTGCCTCAGGATAATAAGACCCTATACTACCGGTATATACCCCATACTATACGAGATGGGGCGGGTGATAGCGCAGTGGAGGATTGTTGGAGCCAAATGTTCCAGGTTCAAATCCCGCACCGGCATCGCGAAAGTTACCTTTCTGACGCGATATTGATAGGATGCGATGTCTATAGAGTGGCAATGCAGTTTTCATCCTTGGTCTTGTCAGTACCAGCCGGTGCTCGCAGGTTTACCGCAACATTCAGCGCTACAGATGTTGCGGCTTTCCTCCTGCCCTAAAATTGACAAGTCTTGATATAAGTATAAGAATCTTGAAAGTGACTCTAAACCCCAATTAAAAAATAGAAAATATACGTGATGCAAGAGAGTCGACTGTCATGCGAGAACATCTTTTTTTAGGGTTGCTTCTAGCTGTTCTCATGGAACTACTGAACAAATGGTCTCCCAGGAAAGGTTTGACCTCGGAGCTAGGCTTTAATCGGTTTCTAGGAGTAGGAAAGAGTTAGGTCACGTGACCAATTGGCAAGATGATTTAGCAGAAACTACAGCCATCCAACAAATTAAACTTTTCAACTTCAAATAGTTTTAAAACTGAAAATGCATGAAAAATAATCATAATAATATTAAACATCCAACATTATACATGTACGTACTTAACTTAGTTAGTCAATTCCATGAACATGTTACGGATTATTTGTGGCGATTGTTTGCGTGGAGATTTTACCCTAATTAGAAACTAAAGAAACCAAGAAACGTGACGAATCATAGTGCAAATAGTTGCTTGACGTCCGAGGAAATAGAACTACACTTGAAGACGCGAGCAAGAATCTTGTTAAAGGGACATCACTATAAATTTAGCCCTAATAATGTGCTACTGTATTTCCAACAAATAATCCAACACTCTACATTACCGATAATATACAATGTGTATTAGCATTGTGTGTGTGTGTTTGTGCGAGTGCGTGCGTATGTGTGTAAGTAAGAATGCAGAGTATATATCAACTTAGAATCATCGTCTAATACCGGTACATCGCAAGGGTTAACTTCCTGTATTACGTTGGACGCAATAGACTTGTATTGTTCATATTGTTTCTTATAACTTGCTATTGTTATGCGTCATCGTTGAATCTCACGATTATTGCTAATAATACCTTTGCGAAAAAGATGAAGAAAGAATACCACAATATTATATAATTTGACATTGGCTTCTATCGTTAACATAAATTTAATTAATTTTATTGCGAACATCGGACTTTTAAGTCAATGTGTATAAAGCTTAATTAGATATCTAAAAAATAAAAATAAAAATAATAAAATTAACATAAAACGATTAACTGAGGTTTAGAGCTGCGGTCACGATTTTTCTCTCACATATTACGGATTGTCGGTTTAGGGCAGGAGAAAACCCGTAATTTGCGTAACGCTGAATGTTGCAGTATGTCTGTGAGCACAGGCTGGTGCTGACATACCAGGGATTGGTAAAATGTTAAAGCTTTAGACTTTTTCTTTCGGTTACCTGAAGTTGCGACATACTCGTATTAATATCCTCACAGCTGGATTTCAGTAATCACACGTATTGTTCTACGACAATCCATTGTCTTCAATACGGGGAAAGGGAATAGCAGGACACGCCATCCTCTAAAAGCCCATTGACAATTTGACATTCGTAAACTGTATCCTCGAAACACACACCATTAATAGGCATTATGCCTACTGGTCTGTTTCGATGATGCCGTCAACTGACGCTCACTGACTGTATCTGTGCAATGGCCTGGAACTGGTTGTATGAACTGCTAATGCTCCATTAACGTTCCATTAACGTTTCATTAAACCTCCATTAACTAATGCAGCATTACTTGGCATTAACAGTCAATGTGGTAATAACGACCAATGACGCCATTAGTTAATTAATGGCACTTTAAAATAACCCGGTCCTGCCATTCATGGGATGTGTTATGGTAAGATCTAGGACCACGGCTGATGCTGATGAACAAAGCATGCTAATAGTACAGATGATGTATCTGGCCAGTAGATTGAACCAATTTTGTTAAGTGGAATGTTCAAAGCCAATTGCAATATCTCTCAAATGTACGAAGACAAGATTCATATAAAATAATAATACTCTATATTGCAATTTTTGTTAAAAACAAAAATACATCAATTATTGTCATATTTTATTGGTTATTTAAAAACTTTTTTTTATCTTTAAAAAAAACAAACAGAAGAAAATCTGTATAATAAAAAAACTTATAAAACACATTTTTTTCTGATGTTTCAAGTATGTTTCTTCTTGCAGTAGTGCAACAGTATCCACAAACTGTACCATGATCATGTGGCAATCACTCTTTGCATTTTAAGTAAAATGTGTGCATATATATATATATATAAATGTGCATATATTAATATGTGCAGTTCACTGACCGTCCAGTAAAAATGATACCTATCCTCTACACTATGTGTTGAATTATATACATCACAAAAACAATACTTGCTTTAACACATTCAACTACATATTGAATATTGTATAGAATATGCTATTTCACAACACATAATTCTAAGTGTTATTTTCGACCCAGCATATTGCTAGAATATGAGCACTATCAAGATAAAAAAAAATCCTAAGAAAATTACACAATGTATGTACATGTATTATCAATTGAGTTCATAGAAGCACCTGTATCTACAGATGATCAGGTAAAGAAGTCCAAAGACACAGCATGAGTACGTAAGCTGAGAAAACTCTAAGAAAAAGAAAGTATACCTACTACTCACATTTCCTGTCAATGCACTGTAATGATACTATGATCATTTCTAAAAAGTGAAACATATTATTCTTTATCATGTGTAGTAGACCCATAACTATATATATTTAAAAATTTATCCACCGGGTATAGATAAAAGAACAATAGCATTGTACAATACAAATAGTTTGGTTAAAAAGGTTTAAAATTTGTGTATTTTGTATTCAATACATTCTATCACTGGATGAGTGATTTTGGAGTTTAACGTCGCTGCAGGAATCGTTCACCAATTTTCTACGATATATTCTATCAATGATGCATTCTATCAATGATGCATTGCTATCATATGTAAAGTAAGCATACCCTATCTTAGACTGACAAAAAAAGTGTTGTCAAAATAAGAATACTGATGATATTGAGATGAGCGCGATCTTATGTGATTCCTTGAGGAAATATTATGCATTAACTTGCAATAAATATTTTCACCAATAACAACTACAATGTTAAGCACTGTAATAATAATAGGTCCAATTAAAATCATTACACTATGTGAGATGAACAATACATTGATACAGACATTGGACCGCCAATAATCTGAATGGTCCAATTTCAGGCTCAAAACAGTCGAATAGTGAAGCGAATCAATCGGATATCTGAATCGTGAGGTAATCAGGCAACTGACAATAGTGATTTCAGCAGAAAATAAGCCTGGTATCTGTGGCCTGCAGGCCCAAAGTCATGTCCAGTGCAAATAAATCGGACCCTTGGACAAATAAATCTGCAGATTTCCACGGATCGACGGAAAATTGCCATGCCTGGGTAATTGTGAAGAGTCACCTCCCAAGACAGGAAATACGGTTTACCCATTGTACTTGCATCATTTTATGCTTGAAGTTTCTTCAGGAGTTCATCTGAAGTTGTAATAATAATGAGTCCGTTCTTGGCTCTCGTAGCCAGATTAACTATGAATTTATTGAGGTCAACGTGTTCCTCATTGATGTGTGGGTCCAGGCCAATAACCAGAGGCTTGTCCAGACCACTGAATCTCCTCACAGTGTCCACTAGAACAGAAACATCTCCTTCACCACTGAGGTCCTTCTTAAGCTTCTCCTTCACTAGGTCCGCTTCCTTCTTCTTTCCCAAGAGGACGGCCATGTCCTCCAGCCTCACCCCATCCTCAGCACACGTCCTCATCACCTTCAACAGGGTGTCCTCGACGGAAGATTTGTCGCACTTCACGATGCTCACACCCGAGCCGGTCACGTCCTCGTGAGCAAGTTTCGGGGAGTCGCGAAAGAAGTCGTCAGTTTGGTTGGATTCACTGAGTTTCATGAATTTAGTGGCGTATTCGAAGATTTCTTTTGAATTCCGAGATATCTCGCTCAGCATGAAGTTGTTCTTTCCGATGAGACCTGGGAGGCCTGCCTTGAATTTGTGGACCTTCTGAGCATAGTCCATGAACACCCAGAAGTATCCTGCTGTCTGGTCAGAGTTGTCCCGGAAGTTCTGATTGGCCAAGTGTTCCGCCAATGCGTACCAGTCTCCGTCTCGGTCCTTGAAGTTCTGTGCCTCATCAACAATCACGTTCATAACAGAATCAAATTTAGATTTGAAGCAATCAGGGTCTGTAGCTGTCATCATCAGTTCTCGTCTGCTTGTAACCTCACAGATTCTGAAAGACCTTGAGGAAAGGGCAGACAATTTTTATTTAGTATGATCATTTATGAGTACTTACTATTGTTATACACATTAATATAGCATACATATCAATGAAGAACAGCACAGGTCAAATATAAAAGTAGAACTATTCAGTTATGAAAAATTAAAGAACCAGAAAACCATACTAGCCTGAAAAGGGCTGAATAATAATTTAAAAAAATACCAAATATATTAATTCATTCCTTAACCCTCTCCCTGCTGGATTAGGCATAGGCACGGCTCTTTAGGGCATCTCCAGTTGCCTTCAGTATGGAGAGGGTTAAAGGCATACAATTAGAGTTTGTTAACATATATTATGGTCAAACACATTTTTACCTGAAAGTATGTCTACACAAGTATATTGTGCAACAAGCTACACTTTCTGCATGTCCCACTGGTTTTTAATATTTTATTTTATTTTTGTAGTTTTTATCAACGACCAACATTTAACTAGTTAGAGTAGTAGACAAGCTGTGATATAAATGAAAGAATCTTGAAAGCAGTTCTAAACCCCAATTCCCCCTCCCCCAATGGGAAAAAAAGGGTTTTTTAATAATGGCCTTAAATAATTTTAAAATTAACCGAATTGACAGACAAATCCAAGTTTATCATACACACCTGACATAAGCGCAGAGGAGGTCATTCTCTGCCAAATACAGCACCTGGTTGTTCCGACAGCCTCTCCTCCGAAGCTCTTTTATCATCTGCAGGGCGGAGACTGTCTTCCCCGCCCCTGGGGGCCCGTGGACCCACAGCTCCCTAGTGAATTGGTGGGTCCACAGCAGCTCAAACTGGTCGCTTGTCAAGAGGAAGAAATACTCCTCTTCTTCTTCTTCCTCTGCGTGATTTACGCCAACCTCGTGAGGCTTGTATGTCGCCATGGACACCGCAAGAGCCGTGACGACGTGGTCCAGGTGGCGCTGGCTGGGGTCGAACGTGGGTGGGTATGCGGATCTGTCGATGTCCAGAAGAAAGTTCTGGACATAGAGGGAGTCCTCGATGTTGACGATGTGGTCATGGATTCCGATTCGTTCATTGCAACCGCCTCGACGGACTAGACGTCTTTTCACCAAAGCTGCGACTTTTCGGCGACGGTTGACGAAGTGGGACTTGTCTTTAGGCAAGCCGTCTGCTATGGATATCAGGTGGAATCCGTATGTCTGGCTCAGGACCAGGAGCTCCACTGGAAAGTCGGATGACTTGGAGGCAAGTTCTCCGAGATCGAGTGAGTGAACAGACAAGACTAGATGAGGATCGGCAGAAAATGTCTGCAGGATTTCTTTCACAGCATTCCTGAATTTGGTGTTTGGGAGCGTGTCTAGAAAATGCTTTGGTTGAAGGTTTAATCCAGATGTCACTGAAAAATAAATAATGCCATTGACGCCATTGATGCCATACATTGATAACAAGGCACTCAAACTCAGGACAACGATCTTCCATTGAACTACACCAGATACCCTGCAGATCTTTTCCTTAGAATCCTTGATCTCATTAACACACTATGTACAGTACATACAGTAGCAGGTACCTACATGTCATTGGATGCCTTGATCTCATAAACACACTATGTACAGTACATACAGTAGCAGGTACCTACATGTCATTGGATGCCTTGATCTCATAAACACACTATATACAGTACGTACAGAAGCAGGGACCTAAATGTCATTGGATGCCTTGATCTCATAAACACACTATGTACAGTACGTACAGTAGCAGGGACCTACATGTCATTGGATGCCTTGATCTCATAAACACACTATGTACAGTACGTACAGTAGCAGGGACCTAAATGTCATTGGGTGCCTTGGAAATGGTTCGTACAAAATACTTAACAACTCACAATGAAGGACCTTCTCCTTGACTGCTGGTATGGTTTGAGGTAGTCCGAAGATCAGTCTAGGTTGAGGCGTGTTCATGGGAATCTTTATGAATCTGTTGTGTAGCTCAGGTTTATCTGTGAGGGAGGAAAGATGTTGATTCATGCAAATACTACCACTCATATCTCAAATTTGAGTTGCTACTCATTGTTAGGCTGAAATTAAAACGAGATAATAATGAAATTAAGATTGTACCTGAAACCAGGTGTACTACCTGATGTTTGGTATTTCTTATAACACACAACTGACAAAAAAACAACAACAATATGCCAATAACAATTCCAAGGATTTTACAAGTGCATCAGTCAATTTAATGTTTCCTATAGAAATCATAAGCAGGCTGGGTGTCGTTTCTCGAACCTATCATAGCCACTACAAGACCATACGTACTCACATAGCCATCTCTTAAATTGCGATCGGGCAATTACGAGAGTGCTATGGTTTCATATTTGATATGACAGCTTCAAGAAGTGATACCCTGATCTTGTTTTCGTTTATTCCTATGTCAATGATTGTAGGAGTGCTTCAATCATTTCCAATATCCATGTCAATAATATCACTTTTAGGGAGCCCGGCATCAATGTTCGCGAAAGTTACCTTTCTGACGCGATATTGATAGGATGCACTGTCTGTAGAGTGCCATGCAGTTATTATCTTTGGTCTTGTCAGTACAAGCCGGTGCTCGCATGTTTACTGCACCATTCAACGCTATGGATGTTGCGGGTTTCCTCCTGCCCTAAACTGACAAGCCGTGATATAAGTGAAAGAATCTTGAAAGCAGCTCTAAACACCAATTCAAAAAAAATAAAAAATGTTATTCATAAAAAAATATATTCTGCATATACCTGCATTCCTGGGATATTTGTTTTCAGCGGCCATTTAAAGATCCCATCACACATATCTATACTCCACGTGGAGCAAGAAGTAGTTGGTGATGACACTCTGGCACTCCAGAGTGTCCTGGAGTGTGATGAGAAGAGGGAGGCACTCCTGAAAGAGGAGCGTGATCTTAATGCACATCTCAACACATCAGGGTAATCCTTGACACACCTGTATATATAACCTATAATAGTTTAATACACTATATAGACCGTACTCTATCCCTTAAATATTGGGTCAAATGATATCTTCTGCTGCAGCTATCGCTTGTTTTTTTAAAGCAATATCTAGTGATAATATTGAGTGATAAAATAATCATATTGTATAGTAAAAAAAAACAATTAATGGCCCCAGCGACAAAGATGGAATACTATTAATATAATATATATTAACCCTTTTCCAATAATATCTAAAGAATACAGTAGGAAATATGGTTCCGCCAGCAGGGAGAGTGTTAAAATGATGCCTGATCCACAGAGTTCTAGTACAAGGCCTGATGCACGCACCATGTGACCTGTAGAGCCTGTGTGTTTCAGGTCGGGGTCGGACAAAGACGTGTCGCGACGACTCAACGAGATCTACCGGGAGCTGGAGGACATGGAGTCAGACAAGGCCCCCGCCAAGGCTGCCGTCATCCTTGCAGGGTTGGGCTTCTCCCCCGAGGGCCAGTCTCGACCCACCCGGTAACTGTCACTCACTCTTGTCACTCACACTTGTCATGCCTTGAGAAATGTATCTGACTGTAGAACAGACAGGGGCTTATAGAGCCGGCACTAGTCCTAAGTGAAACAGTGTAAATCTGAGGTAGCTTCTGCCTTGGCTACAGTGTAGTCCATGGATGAAGTCGTAGATACAGCTACCTTACGAGTTTCATGCAGAAGAACCCTGGCCCCTGTTCCACAGAATGACCGATGAGCTACGAGAGCCGTAGGTGACGTTCCTTTGACCTGTGCGAACTAGTCCTCCGGACAGACAATTTTGTCCATGGGAGGTCTCGCACACTGTGCGGTCTGTACTCGCACACTGTGCGGTCTGTACTCGCACACTGCGGTCTGTACTCGCACACTGTGCGGTCTGTACTCGCTGGCGAAAAAGTACAGTGACGTCCCCACATCATAGGCAAATCTTTTCTGCCATCTTGCTTGTGCGAGACGTGTGTGAGTCGTTCCTTTCAGAACACTTCGGTCAGCTCAAAAGGACGGGGCCATAGTTTTGTGTTAATGTATCGGCACTACGACTCGTATCGCTACCATCATTTTGTGGAATGGGGGCCTGGATGTTATTAGTGTAATAGTGCAAGTGGAAACTATGTGGAAATAATTACGTAGTCTGATGTTTTTGTATGGGTGGTGTTGGACATTTTGACTTAAGATTTCCTGGTTTGTTTACAGGGAATACTCTGGAGGTTGGAGGATGAGATTGGCACTGGCCAGAGCTCTCTTCACACAGTGAGTATACCCTGTAAAAACTCTGCCTCGATGAGTACAGTACAGCATTTAGGAAGGACATGGCGGTGCAGTGGAATTTTTGTTGCCACAAGTTATTCTTGTTGCTACTGGAGCATAGACCTAACCATGGCTAGAGCAGAAATGGTTTCTTTAACATACAACATATGAAGAGACTAAATATGATTTTTTGATTTTTTAATTATTGTTTGATGTATTTCTGTACCCCATTGAATAATCTTAAAGTACAGATTAATTCAAATTTAGTGAGTGACTGAATAGCTGATTGTTCTTTCTTTTCAGGCCAGATTTACTGTTGCTAGATGGTGAGTTCACATTTTTAGACAATTCATGTGTTATCTTATTTCTGAGCTATAGTTTAACGTGAAATTCATCTGCACATCACAACAAGGGAAAACAGCAAACGTAATTAATTAAGTCTTGATTAAGTCTTCATGAATATGTCCTTTTTATTTTCAGAACCCACAAACATGTTGGACATGAAGGCAATAATATGGTTGGAAAACTATTTACAGGTAGGTTTAAAAACTGAAATGAGGTTTGAATTAAGCTACCATAGGAAGGGGGAGATAGCACAGGATCCAAACATCACTGATTCAAAATGTCACAAATACGTGAAATTTCTTAAATTTAACAAATACTTTATCAATGTGACTGTAATCTCCCTCGGGTTGAGCATATCAACTTAGTAAATCTATTTCTCTGTAACTTTGTCCTGCACTTGTGGATGTTTTGAATAGGTATTGTATGAAACTGCAATTATTACTGGTCCAGTGAATCGTGTTGTTGTTTACAGAAGTGGAAGAAGACTCTGTTTGTAGTTTCCCATGATCGATTGTTTCTTGACGCCATCGCCACAGA
The DNA here is from genome assembly GCA_032361225.1 of Lepetodrilus schrolli. NCBI lineage: Eukaryota > Metazoa > Mollusca > Gastropoda > Lepetellida > Lepetodrilidae > Lepetodrilus > Lepetodrilus schrolli. The sequence continues at coordinate 7,299 of JAUTBT010084582.1, read as the reverse complement.
CATTCTACATATACACTCGCAGAAAATAGACTGCTATCGCGGCAACTATGAGATCTTCCACAAAACTAGAGAGGAGAGATTGAAGAGTCAACAACGGGAATACGAAGCACAGAAACAGTACCGAGATCATATACAAGTACGTTGGGCATTGCTCTGTGTCATTGTTGCTATGGGTTGTCCTCCCACAGTGAACAGAACACCATAAGATGACTGATAACTCTATAAAAGTCTATGAAAGATAATTGTATAATCTGAATGAAAGATACTAAATATATTATTTGTTTAATGTGCTTCTTGTATATATATATATATTCAACAAATCTATATATTCAACAAGATGTTGTGCTGTTCATTTACTGAATCTTTCTTGCCAGATCTTCATCAGATTTCGAAAAACTAATTTACTGAATCTTTCTTACCAGATTTGATAAATTCATTTACTGAATCTTTCTTGCCAGATTTTCATCAACAGATTCCGATACAATGCCAACAGAGCATCACAAGTTCAAAGTAAACTGAAGTTATTGGATAAGTTGTGAGTAGCCATTGTTTTTGTTACTTGACCAGACAATCTTAATGTTGATAATATCCCAAGGGGGGGGCGGGGGGCGGATGGTAGCGCAGTGGTAGAATGTTGTACTTCGGAGCTAAAGGTTCCAGGATAAAATCCCGCCCAGGAGGCCCGCCATCAATGTTCGCGAAGGTTACCTTTCTGACGCGATATTGATAGGATGTACTGTCTGTAGAGTGGCAATGCAATGCAATGACCATCCTTGGTCTTGTCAGTACCAGCTGATGATCGCAGGTTTACTGCAACATTCAGTGCTACGGATGTTGCGGGCTTCCTCCTGCCCTAAACTGACAAACCATGATATCAGTGAAAGAATCTTGAAAGCAGCTCTAAACCCCAATTAAAAAAAATAATAATAAATAAAAAGGTAATTCCTATGGAGTTCAGATTTTGTTTTGTGAACATAATGGTATTATGTGTATTAATGTTGTGCCAGACTCCATGCACCAGATGCTTGTAAAATCTCTACACTACTGCATCGTCAGAACCAGTTGTAATGTTAAAGTTCCAAGAAATATTCATCGACTGCTTGGGCTTTCTTGAAAGATGATAGTACTGTGGCTGAATCCATTCCATGAAATGTGTTGGTAATAATAAATATATTACTGTATTTCTTTGTTATAGACCAGAACTTGTACCCTTGCAGAAAGAATCTGAGGTGGTGTTGAAGTAAGTAATGATTTACTTTATAAGTTTAACTGTTTAAAGTCGGCATGGTTCGATAACATCACCCGAGTTTTATAGGAATTGGTTTGTTCTATATAAAAATCTGTATATCGATTTCATGTCACCCATTCTGCTGCTTTCCAGGTTCCCAGAATGTGAGAAGTTATCTCCCCCTATTCTGCAGCTGGACGAACTTAAATTCTACTACTCGAAAGACTGCATGATCTTTGAATCCATCTGCGTGAATGCTAACATGGACTCCAGGATCTGCATTGTGAGTCGTCGGCCTTCCTTCAATTCCCACTAGAAAGAACCTGACCATCCATGAAAGCTAAATTCCAAGTTTATCAATCATGCCTTGAATTCCGCGGATCCACAGAAAGCCACTGATTTATTTGTCCAGAGGTCAATTTATTTGCACTGGGTGTGGCTTGGGGCCCTCAAACCCCAGGCTTGTTTTCCACACATATCGTCGCAAATGGGTGAAAGATTCCTGCAGCGACGTTAAACTCCATAATCACTCTCTCACTCACTGAAATCGCAATTGTCTGTTGCCATGCCTATCAAATGTGTAACACAAGTCATAGAGCCTTTAATATGAAGCTGCAACGTTCTTGGTCTGGCGGCAGGTAGGAGACAATGGCACCGGGAAGACGACACTGCTGAAGATCCTGCTAGGTAATCTGGACCCAGTCAGCGGAATCCGCCACGTCCACCGCAACCTGAAGATGGGCTACTTCAGCCAGCACCACGTGGACCAGCTGGACATGAACTTGACCTCAGTCGACCTCCTAGCCAGCAGATTCCCTGGTCAGTCTCATTACAATATCTCGTGTCCACCAACAGCTTAAGCAATGTGGTTTTACCTTTCTGATGCGCTGGTTGTACCGTGGCAATGCAGTTATCATCCTTGGTCTGTCAGCACCAGCCAGTTCTTGTAGGTTCACTGCAAAATTCAGCACTACGGATGTTGTGGGTTTCCTCCTGCCAAACTCACATGCTATGATATACGAGTGAAAGAATCTTGAAGGCTGCTCAAAACCCCAATTAAGATTAATTAAATAAATTTGGATAAATAAAAGGATAAAAAAATTAATTAAATAAATGTGGATAAATAAAAGGATAAAAAAATTAAGTATGAAACAAAAAGTAATTTATCCCTGTGAGTATAGTGATTTTATGAACACATTTATTAGCTACAATATAGCAATCCTTCAGAAGTTGATGTGCAACTTTTAGACCATCCATACGAGATATCAGTTTAAAACAGCAAGTACAGTACTTGAATTATGCTATGCCCTTTTGTGTCGTACTGACATATTCCTGACTCTTTGTGAAGCATAGCCCTTGATGTCTGGTTCAACATGTCTCAATATATATAGATGTCTATGGTTATCCTTGGAGCAATTCAGCCAATGTCTTGAGTTCCTGTTATTGAGAAAAACATATTACAAGCAATTCCTTACAGGAAAGTCGTCGGAATATTACCGCAACCAGCTGGGATCGTACGGAGTGATCGGAGAGCTTGCCACCCGACCAGTGTCCAGCTTGTCTGGAGGTCAGAAGAGCAGACTAGCCTTTGCTGTCATGAGTTTAACAAAGTAGGTTCTTTACCATTCCAAGCAGTCACGAGTTTAACAAAGTAGGTCTGTTACAGTTCTTGGCATTCACAAATAACAAAGCAAGTCCTTTTCCATTGTGAGCAAAATGTCCTTTGCCACTATAAGTTCAACAATGTATGTCATTTGCAGACTTGTAGACCTGTGGCATCGTGAATTTAGCATCGTAGGGCCTTTGTGGTACTATAACATTATGAGATTAACTTATGTCCTTGCAACAATTCAACATTGATACCAATTCGTTTCCCCTTAGACCTCATTCTGTGTGTAACTAGCAATAATGTAAACATACATAATTTGGTATTGTTCCACAGGACGATCGTAGTCGTACAAGAGTCGTAACTTGCTATATATCTCGCCATATATATGAATATGAGCAACCATTCTTGTAGTGCTAGGATTGGAAAGAGACCCAGGTTATTTAATCCCTGATTTAATATTCTGAAATGTGATGACGGATTGATTCATTTCAGTCCCAACTTCCTGATATTGGATGAGCCGACTAATCATTTAGATATGGAGACGATCGAAGCTTTGGGCGATGGCCTCAAGAAGTTCAAGGTACGATCATGAGGAAGGTTCTCTTAACATTGCTGCCTGTTCTCAAAACTCAATTCGTTGATGACCAATTTCCAATTCTGAAATATTCGTACTTGGCACCCAAAGCATTTTCATCCATCTACAGCAGAGGGAAATAAATGTTAAACTAATAGGAAGAAAAGAAAAATCATACTAATAACAAGTAGGACATCCAGATCGTGCGTCTCTTTGAAAAATGAACTTGTATCATAATAAGTCAGTCACTGAATGGAGGTTTGTGTTTCATTTCTCAGCCAAAGTTTGTGAGAAAAAATAATTACCTGAAAATTTGTGATTGTAATGCAATTCTTAATTCAATATTATTAAAACAATGACAGCAGTGCGAGATTTTCCTTTCTTCTGTTCCAGGGAGGTGTGATCCTGGTATCCCACGATGAACGTCTCATACGTAAAGTCTGCAAAGAACTGTGGGTTGTCAAGAACCACACTGTTATGTCCCTGGAGCATGGAATTGATGAATACAAGGACATTGTCAACCAAGAGTTAGAAGCTCAGGGAATTTAGGAAAGCAATGATCTGTGATATTAACGAGACTTTTACTGTATCGACGACGACTGTGTGCGTTCTGTGTTCAGACTGGTGCAGTTAGAGGTCTGCCTGCAGAGATCGAAAGTAACTCGGTGCCATTGTGTTTTTAAGTCTTATGTAAAATCGCTAACAGATGGAACAATTGTCTCCCTTTGAAGAGAAACTTAGTTTACAATTCTGGAGAACTATTCTACTATTAAACCTTGGTGTGGTGGCACCGTTAGGTTACATCAATATGTCAAGCAATGGAAGTGTTTAATAACAGTACTACTGACTGCTAACTATCTACTAGAGAAGTCCAACCATTATCGGTCTTGTTACGATGCATAACATTAGCATCTCAAATACATACAGTTACCTTCATGAAAAAAAAGCTTTTCTTACTTTTCAATTAGTTGAACGTTAAATCTTTAAAATTTGCTGAAAATGCATAATGTGATTATGTAAAGTACTTCAGCTTAAAAAAAAAAGGTATTTGGTGAAGGATACTTGAACTACGTGTTTGTACAGTTGATCCTGTGTACATTCAAACCCACATCTGTGCAGTTGAACCCTATGGTTTATTTTTGTATGTGTTTCGGAATAAATTATTTCTCGGGTGCAAACAACCACCAGGTTTATGGTTGCACATTTAGGATATGATGTGTTTTTTTTAGAATAATGTTAAATTTCGAAGTGCATGCACATATATTTTTTTCAGATTGTAATTTATGGATTTCTTTTTCAGTATGGGATAATGAATGTTCCTTCTTACACATGTGAATTTCAACTGTCTAGAAAAGTGTTTACAATCCAGCAGAAATAAATATAAGATGAAGCAATAATTTTGCACTAAAGATTTGCTAATATTTGTTTCTCACTTTTGAATACATATGATATGGCAGATATTGTTTAACAGGAATCCACATTGTGCGCATTTCTGAACAATGATATTGGACATTTTGTTTAAATCAGTCAATTTGCTTCTATCGGGGGCAAGGCTTTGACAAGGCTAGGAACCAGGTAAATATTAATATCAGGGCTCAATTTGTAGCCATAGCAACCTAATTTTGCATTTGACAATCAGTATTTCACTTATTTTAAGTGTTTCTGGATCTGCAGGAGCCAAATGGCTCCTTAGAAAATTTTGTAATTTTTTAGGCCTGACTATGCAGTAGCACCGGTAACATGATAGAATTGATCATAAGGCTACATACAGCCTTTGTACTGCTAGCTACACCCCTGTTCATTGTTGTGATACTCAGTTGATGTAGTTTCTAGCAGTGTCATGTGTTGCATACACTGCCAGGATGAACGGCTCACAAAGGGCAGATAACATACAGCCAGGGGACATGTGCATGGCTGGGACAACATACATTGGTTGAACTGTTATGTCTTTCTGTGTGAAACTGTGATGAGTGACATTTGTTCTGTTAATATGCTGGAAATAACACTTAAAGTACTGTATGGACAAAAATACACATGGATTCCTTTCTGAAACCTTGTGGGGTTTTTTAGGAATGTAAACGTACATGTACATGTAGAATGTTTGCACTGCTGTTTATTATTATTGCAGGCTTGTAAGTTATGGAAAATCAATTAAAACCTTGTAGCAAATGGGTGACAGATTCCTCATCAGCGTTAAACTCTAAAATCACTCATGTTTAATAAGGGGCGGGTGGTAGTGCAGTGGTAGAACGTTGGACTTCGGAGCCAAAGGTTTCAGGTTCAAATCCTGCCCTGGGGGCCCCGGCATCAATGTTAGCGGAAGTTACCTTTCTGACGCGATATTGATAGGATGCGTCTGTAGAGTGGCAATGCAGATAGCATCCTTGGTCTTATCAGTACCAGCCGTTGCTCGCTTGTTTACTGCAACATTCAGCACTACAGATGTTGCAGGTTTCCTCTTGACCTACACTGACAAGCTGTGATATAGGTGAAATAATCTTGAAAGCAACTCTATACCCCAATTAAGGCATTTTGGTTACTGATACAACAGGTCCCACTGAGAGTGACATGATTATATAGGAATTCTGGTCACTCATAAAAATACTTAGTAAACTCGTAAATCCTTTTATTTGCGATTGCCTCTCACTGAAAGAATATAAAGTCGTCTAAAATTGTAACCGTATCGTTTCGTATAAGATTATTTCATAATGCGTCTCGAGATGTACGGTGACGTTCTTTTATCCATCATAAAATATCAGTTAGTCCGTTATGACTAATGACATGTTCATATACAGTGTTAGTTATGCAAAACGAAGCATTTAAATTTCCCAAAATTCAAAATAGTTATTCATGTGATATAAATGCGAACACATGGTACGAACATGATACCAGGCACGAACGCACATTCATTTCTTTATTAAGTTGTGTTTTTGTAATCTGAAACGTATAATGTGTTGTGACATTTAATATTTTGCTGGATATTAGCTGCGGTTTCATAGCTCTGGTGCCCTATTAATATTTTGATCTTTCTTCTTATTATTCTTCTTCTTCTTCTTTCTTATTATTCTTCTTCTTTCTTCTTCTTTCTTCTTCTTCTTCTTATTCTTCTTCTTTCTTCTTCTTCTTTCTTCTTCTTCTTCTTCTTCTTCTTCTTCTTTCTTCTTCTTCTTCTTCTTTAATATGGCACACAACCCAGCAAACCCACAATGTGGCAGTGTTGCCAAGATATCATATTACAGCAGTTGGTGCTTATAGCTGCAGCATTGGTTGGCAACGGAACATGATGTATTTTTAACCCAGCTGAGTTCTAAGACAAACCTATGTAAATCCAAAATCTCATGAAAAAAATAGGATTTAAACTATATACAGTCGGTTAATAGCCATCATAATTGTACCACAATGTGAAGGAAACTGACCAACTTGCCGAACAACTCGGAACGCAAAGGAGCATCGAGGCGTCTAGCTCCAGTTAGTTGTACGGTAAGCAGGTACCTGTGCGGACAGCTGGAGACAGACTAGGGGTATATAGGCCCCGAGGTGTACGTCTTCATACGGAGGTCCGCCGTAGTCGGTGCCGTATCGCTATCCTTAGAAATTGATAAAATGTAAGATAACACCGACTGTGTCCCTCGACCTCCATTTTGGGTGCATTATTGATGATAGCTCAATGGTTAGCACATCCTACTACTGTAGGTATATATTATATGAATTTGTTTGAATCCTTTCAGGGACACTTGTATAATTATTTCCCAATTTTCTACTACTGTATAAAATTTATATTCAAAGTTGGTAACATTTATATTGAGGCGTGTGGGGGGAGAGAGAGAGAGAGAGAGAGAGAGAGAGAGAGAGAGAGAGAGAGAGAGAGAGAGAGAGAGAGAGAGAGAG
>JAUTBT010084581.1:0-12195 GCA_032361225.1 Lepetodrilus schrolli | reverse complement strand
GCTGGTACTGACAAGACCAAGGATGATAACTGCATTGCCATTCTACAGACATCGCATCCTATCAATATCACGTCAGATAGGTAACTTTCGCGAACATTGATGCCGGGCCCCTCGGGTCGGGATTTGAACCTGGAACCTTTGGCTCCGAAGTCCAACTGTTCTACCACTGCGCTACCACCCGCCTTTCACCCGTATGTGACAATGAATATTTAGATGGGTTAAAATGAAGTATATGATTGAATACAGAGAATGATATAGCAACTATTGGTGAAATGGAATGAATAGTTTTATTACTATTGTAATAACTATGAAATGGTGATACGTAATTAAAACTTGTGATATAAGCCAATTTCATGTAAAAATGATAATATGAGATGCCCAGGAACATGGGCGAAGAGATTTTAGGTTAGACGAGGAGTACAAGTAACCACTACAGTAGCAAATCGACAGCCGATTGATTGGTTGGCTGTATGAATTTGGGTTTAGAGCCACTTTCAATATTACTTCAATCGTATCATGGCTTGCAGGTTTTGTGTGCACATGCCCTGCTTGTAAAACTCCATATTTTAACCGGTAGTTGGTAATAGCTCATGAGAAAATCCTGCTGCAGTTAGAACATGGATACCCAACTCAGATACATCATACTGATTCCAAGCAGACCGGGTCCTTGCTTTACCCCTTAATGCTGGGCACCAGACAGGTGAACAACAAGTATGGTCTGATGCAGCTGAACTTTAAACGACAAACCTACTGCTTCCTGAACCAGCACCAACTACTATCCCACAGAGAGGGTTGAATCAGTACCTAAAGTAGGTATGTTATTTTAGCCAGGGAACAATTCCGAGAAATTTAATAATTTTAATGTATAACAAGTGAATAATGCCATTATATGCTACCAAATACCTTTTGTGCTTTCTGAACTCGACTGCTCGTTCTATTTTTCCTTGCCTTTGCCTGAAAGATAATTCATAGATATGTTATGTTAATGTTAACTTGTCATGATATGCAGTCTCTATGTTATGTTAATGTTAACTTGTCATGATCTGCAGTCTCTATGTTATGTTAATGTGAACTTGTCATGATCTGCAGTATCTATGTTATGTTCATGTTAACTTGTCATGATCTGCAGTCTCTATGTTATATTAATGTTCACTTGTCATGATCTGTAGTCTGTGTTATGTTAAGGTCAACATGTCATGATCTGCAGTCTCTGTCAGTGGACTACCATCACACTGGAGTACCGAGATGCATCAAATTTACGTCAAGAATAATTTAGAAAGGCTTGTAAGTGTCTCAATTTTCTGCCATCAATACACTTATATTTGGATGACAATAAAGAGAAGTTAACAGGAGCGACAATTCGTGTTCACTGTAGCCATTTATTTGCTATGAATGAATGAATGAATGAATGAATGAATGAATGAATGAATTAATTATTGCTTTACGTCGTAGGGGGAATATTTCACACATAGGCGATGACCATTTGCTACAAAAAATTGCATACTTACCAAATATGGTGCCTTTTGTTCTGGAGACAGTTTCTTCCACAGTTTGGCAATCTGTTTCGATCTCTCCGACCATTCTGAGGAAATGTCAAACATTCCATGAAGCTCACCAGCAGGATGCAGCTGTTCACATTTAATACATCTTGCACATGTAGAGAGTGATTATGGAGTTTAACGTTGCTGCGGGAATCTTTCACCCATTTGCACATGTAGAGATTCACAAGATCGCAATTAGCAAATACTGTAAAAATCAATTGTATATAAGTGCAAAGATTCATTGAACTAACAAAGCTAAGCATAGACAATGTAGTTAATGAGAAATCCTGTGTAGATAATGACATCCTATATAGCTAATGACACAAATAATAAAACGCTGTGTAGCTGGTGACACCCATGGCATTCAGTGACATCAATAGAAGCCAGTGACACCCATGGCATTCAGTGACATCAATAGAAGCCAGTGACACCCATGGCATTCAGTGACATCAATAGAAGCTAGTGACACCCATGGCATTCAGTGACATCAATAGAAGCTAGTGACACCCATGGCAATCAGTGACATCAATAGAAGCCAGTGACACCCATGTCAATCAGTGACACCACCCGAGCACAGTCCTTACTCACCAGGGTAGTCTGTGCGGAGGTTCTGGTGGTTGGTGTTGACGTAGAGCACAGCGGAGATGGTGGCGTTGAGCCCCAGTGCCTCGTCCGTTTCCCACTTGAGGATGTTCCTGCGACTGGTGGGCTCCTGATGTTCCTCCTCTGCACCTAGCGACCACGCCGGGTTGGGACCCGTGCTGAAGCCTGGGCTCAGCTGCTGAGGGCTGGAAGGAGGGGCGGGGGATGAAATATGACGTTAGTGCTAAGTTCCTATTCTGAATTTCACAAAAGGGTCGTACAGATATTCCGGGCGGCAATGTATGTTAACGTCATTTCCTGCTATACTTATCCCCGGGACTACAGAACAGCCATTTTGTAAACCACCAAACTTGCAATACTGCAAACAACACACCTCTTAAACTTGCAACACTTGCATCAATAAACATGTCAAACTCGCAACACTGCCACCCACACACACATAAACCACCTACCTTCCAAAGGGTGGGACGAAGGGTCCCATTGGCCCCTGTGGGGAGTCCATGTCAGTGGGCGACTGCATGGCAGGCAGCACCAGTCCCACAGGAGACTCCGGGGCCATCTGTGATGGCATGGGCACCTGCGTGGGTCTGATGATGTGGCTGGGTCCGGGCAGAGGCATGTGCTGCTGATTGCTAGGATCGGGGAGCGAACCCGGGTTCATCATGGCAGGCAGGTGGTGCAGTGGGTGCCCAGGGAGAGGGCTCTGCTGCGGGAGACCCACAGGGAACTGCCCTTCTGGAAACAAAGGGAGTTGAATGGGTTATTTCTATATATTTTCTTAATTGGTGTATTACAAAGTTTTCAAGAACCCTTCACTCATATCTCGACTTGTCAGTTTAGCCAGGAGGCAGCTATGGCAGAGTGATTATGGAATCTTTCACCCATTTGCGATAACAGTTTGTAGGACAGCCAGTAACTACTGTATACCCGTACACTTATCTGGTTCAAATCCAAATACAGAGGGCATTAAATAAATTGTGCTTATTAATATCTTTGCGAAATTGCTTCAAACTGAGAAGAGAATATTACGTTGTTTTTTTATATATTTTAATGGAATACTTCTTAATTTTCATCAACTTGTGTCAAAATGTCTACATGAAATATAAGTTAATTCTTACTTGATGTGCTTGGGTGGTCTGGTACTGTTTCTAGAGTTGGTAGTACTCCTTTAAAGACAGCTTCCACCATCTTGGAGTCCATCTGTGCCAGTGTTGGAACAACTGCAAAACACAAGTTACCATTGTCACAACAATAAAACAACTAATTTTACAAAGAGAGATAACTCTCATGCCACTAAAAAGTCCATATGAATTTTATAATAGAAATTAACCGTATTAAATATCACAATTAAATTTCTGTACACATTACTTTTAATGTCCCAAGAATGCGTATTATATTATATCATATATTCTTATTCATATGCATTAAAAATGTTCCTAAATTTATGACAGCCATCTTTAAAATGGCGTCCATTTAGAATTGTTAGTAACATTTTTATTCATGGAAATCTGACAGATATTATTAAATAACATAAATTCTACAATGTTATAATAACACTATATAAATTTATGGGATAGAGTATGGTCTACGCCTATATTCTATGACGTTTACACAATTTCGCAACTGTCGATTGGCTAAATCATGGTCACGTGAGAAAAGTTTACACGACAAATGGTTGTGTTCATACTCGTGTAAAATTCCTACCGTCATGTTGTTTTAATAACTGTCCCTTCCCAATCATATTTATCAAGAAAATGCTCTACATAAAAATGAGTCAACAATCGGAAGACCCATACTGAAAATGTCCGTTTGGTTGTATTAATGTGCCACGGTTTATGAAATCATCGCTGCCATTAGAAATTATAAGAAATGACCGTAATTTTATCATTTTATGGTTGTTCACTGAAGTATGAACTATTTGAAAGTGCTGGTTATCTGGTTTAGCAATTTCAAATCGTTTATACTTCAGTGAACAACCATAAAACGACAGTCGTTTCTTAAATATATAGTGTAGTAAAGTATAGTTATGCCCTGAAGGATTATAGTTAAAATGAATGAATGAATTAATCAATTAAACCGTGTATTTAAAAAAGATTGGTGCCACCTTTGATCTTATACGCGACAATGTTAGAATATGTATTAATATCAAATTACAATACAAATTGTATTTGAATTATGTAACATTATTTGAAATTTGCGATACTCACCTTCAGATAGGATGTCGTCGAGACCGGAGCCCAGGTTTCCAACTAGATCTTTCCTCGTCCCCTCACTAGTCTCACGGGAAGCCACAGACTCTGGCTCCATTGTGATATCTGAGGTCACGCACACAGTTACAGTGAGTAACAACTGGTTATAGGGTCTGGTATCATTGTCAGATTAAAAATCTATTAATCGAATGAGTTATTGTTTTACGTCACAGTGGGAATCTTTCAAACAAACACGACAAAAATATCTACCATTAATCCCACCAAGACTTTTAGCATAATTAAATAATACTATTTAAAACTTGAGTAATAATGAGGACAAAATTGTATATCTCTTAAACTAGAATAAAATATATAATAATAATAATATATTTTGTTTATTGGTATATAATTTTTTTTTAATTGGGGTTTAGAGCTGCTTTCAAGATCCTTTCACTAATATCACAACTTGTCAGTTCATGGAAGGAGAAAACCAGCAACATCCGTAGTACTGAATGCTGGGATAATCACATTTGGTCTGCACACACCGTCATTAAAATTTAAGACTTTTTTAAGACCTTTATCAGAAAAGTTATGATATTTAGTTACGATATAAGACTTTTCAAGGCCTTGAATATTGAATGACAAATTTTTAAGGGTCTGCGGGAACCCTGTGCAACTATTTTAGATTTTTTTGATTTTTTGATTTTTTTTGATTGGGGTTTTAAGTTGCTTTCAAGATTCTGCAACTATTTTAGATGACATCGGTGTCAAGTCATGTGTAACTAGTAACTTTGAAGCAACTTACCATCTTCATTTTCGAGCATGTTAAGAATGTCTTCATCCTGTTGTAAGTCACTCAAATCAGGTGGCAATATGTCCTTTAAATCGTCAGTATCTACAAAAAAGAATAAATAATCCCTCAAAATTTTACACAATTAAACGAAAACAGCCAGAAATATGGAAAATTTAGATTTATGTTTTAATTATTTATTTTAAAATTAAATTAGCAAGTTATTATTTCATGTGGGAATATTTTACCCATGCACATCATTTTAATTAACTTTTTATTTTTATTAACTTTAAACAGAATGTTAGGTATATTTTATTTGCAAATTTGATTAACTTAGCATACTGTTGTAAAAAATATTTCATCCAATTAAAAGCTTGGGTAGCTACACTGGAGATGATTTGACAGACAGGACATTAATGACGACAGACAGGACATTTCTAAAGTGCAGACTTACACAAATTGTGCATTTCCTCCCCGTGGTCGTCACCGAGGATGTTAGCCACATCATCATCGTCCTTGGCGACGGCTTTCATGGGGTCGTGACCTCCGAGGATGTCGGGAGTAGCAGACATCACACTGGACTTCTCCCTCTCTGCCTCCGAGTCGAAATGTAGGTCGCCCTTCGTGTCCTTCGACGAGTCGAGGAGGACCCTCCCAAAAAATGCCTCCTGCATGGAAATAGACAGAAATAAGGTAGGACAGGCTACATATTAAGACATGCCTTGTTGGACTATCAATGTCAACAATAGCCCTTTGATGCACTCATTTAGACAGAAATAAGTACATTGGACAGTTGCTAGTTTGAGTGACAAATTGTCCAAATAATTGAAGGTGATTTTAATTATATTGAGAGCTAACATAGTGAAGATGTGGTCAATTCTGGGGAAGGTGCATGTCATAATAATTTTACAACTATTTTAGGGGATAAAGGTCTACTGTTTGGGATTTAGAGGTATCAATTGTTAATTGATACCTTCTAAATTGAATTGAACACTAAAGCATAGCATGAGGTGTTCAATTCAAAATTTATAAGGTATTAATTCACGATTGATACCTTTAAATTCCAAACAGTAATGCCTTTATCCCCATTCTAATATAGTTTGATGTAATGCTTCTAAAATCAGCAGTGTTTCAATTGCGAATTTACAGTGCCTGATTTTGTGTGCATGGCGTATTTTGACCAATCGTTGTAGGATGTTCATACAAGTCATGTTAGAATTGTCAATATTTACTGCAACTGTACAGTAACTGCAGTGCTTTGCGTGATTCACAATTGGCATGTATTCGCACACACACTGGAATCGATTACAAGCGATGTGATTGGTTCAAGTTATTACCTGAAGGTATGCTGGGAAGTTTTCTTCCAGTTGACTCTTGTTTCGAGGTCTGCGTCGCTTCCTGACTTTGTCTTGTGGGCCTGTTGGAGTTCCATCTAGCCCCTCAAGTCCTGCACACAGATATTTATTATCATTCTGAAAGAATTCTAGGAATCGTATTGGTCAAGAGCCTAAGTGTACCACACTGTATCGAGGTAGCCTTGTTTGTTTTGCTGGGTAATACAGACTCCTAGACCCACTAATATTTCTCGTATTAGGGGGCCGGCCATTTTGCTACAGCTGACAACTTTAAAATCAGCTATTAATAGTCCATATAATTACTACAATAGTCCGGTTAGTATAAAAAAGACAATCACTTTCTACAAAAGTAAAAATTGCCTTGTTTTTTGTTCGTTTATTGTTTGTTTGTTTTCAGAGCCATAGATACTTACATTAATAGTGACTTTCCTTCTTATCATGATCACTTTTACAAAAGTAAAAAATGCCTTAGTTCAGTACAGTAGACTCATATTAAAAGTGATCTATTCTTTTAATTAATACCTCTTGTAGAAAATCCTAAATGACCCAGTACACTACATCATGGTTATATCTCCAGTGACTCCTATGATGTTGGTTCGATGCCAATATCATCTTCAATTTGTCAAGATGACAAGATTCAATGGTTATTATTTGTGAAGAATGACAAGAACCAAATGAATACATAAATCTGTCTACCTTCTCTCGGGGTCACACTATCCTCAGGTGTGATCTCTGATGTCGATGTTTGTCTTTTAAACGTCCTTGTTCGCTGGCGAGGAATGAAGCCACCAACTCCTGTAACAGCCATAGAAAATGATTATTATTGTTATTATTATTATTTTCTATTTTATAAATTTTATTTGGACTTCCAAGATTCTTTCACATATCACGGCTTGTCAGTTTAGGGTACGAGGAACGCAGCAACATCCGTAGTGCTGAATGTTGCAGTAAACCTGCGAGCACCAGCTGGTACTGGCAGGCCAAGGATGATATCTGCATTGCCACTCCACAGAGAGTGCTTATATTATTTATTAATTATTAATTATCTTTCTATTTTTATTTTTATTATTGTATATTATTATTACTATCATTGTTGTTGTTTTTAAGTAAATAACAAATAAATAAATAACACTAAAACATTTATTTAAAATGTTATCACTTGCCTAGCCCAGTCTGTTTGCGCTGTCTTCTCTTCTTGCCCTGTTCCTCAGTCTCCCCGCCTTCTGGTGGTGGTGCCACCGACATCGGCTGTTCCACTCCGTCCATCAGGTCAGAACTCTTCAGTTCATCGCCATCTGAAGGGAAATAAATCCATGTAAACATTGAAAATACCCAATCAAAGTTTCAAGAAACAATAGAAATCTACGGTAGTAAATACCGAAAGATAAACCGCGCCAGGAAGGGAACTTTCGCGAACATGGATGCTGGGCTCCCGAGATTGGATTTGAACCCAGGGCTTTTGATTCTGAAGTCCCAGTATTATTTCTAGGTAAATGTGGGTTTGTTTGACAAGCTTCTTGCCTTTCTCCATGTTGTCGTCACCGTCCATAGATGACATGGACAGTAATCTGGCCACGTTTGGGTGTTTGCCGTGTTGCTCCACTGACTTGTCCAGCTTCAACCGGCGGCGTTGACGTGTCTTCTTTGGCATCGCCACCGTCAGACTCTGGATCTGCTGGATGCCGGTTGCCGACAGATAGACGCCGTCCATCAGAAACTGCTTCGGAACATCTGTAATAGTAATAGTAATAATATGAAATAATAATAATATGAAATAATAATAATAATATGAAATAATAATAATAGCAATAATAATAATAATAATAATAACAATAATAATAATAGCAATAATAATAGCAATAATAATACAAAAATATATGAAATAATGACAGTATCATTGTCTATTCCTTCGATGAATGTCATATAAGTCATTATCGTTCATAGCCCAGGATTAAGAGACTGATTAAGAGACTAAAAGTTGAAGGATTTTTGTAATATATTTTCCTTATCAGGGTTTAGAGCCACTTTCAAAATTCTATCATGGCTTGTCAGTTTAGTGCAGGAGGAAACCTGCAACATCCGTAGTGCTGAATGTTGCAATAAACCTGTGAGCACTGTACTGATAATGACAGACCAAGGATGATAATGGAATTGCCACGGTAAGACAGCACATCCTATCAATATTGTGTCAGAAATGCAACTCTCACAACCGTTGATGCCGGGCTCCTGAAACAGTGAATTGAACTGAGGGGCCTTTGGCTCCACAGTCAAACATTCTACCATTGCGCTACAACCTACCCTTCAATAATTTAACCAGACTGTAAAATGTAGTGGTTTACCATTTAGCGGTAACCAGACTAACAATGGAACAGATACGAAGGTAGTGGTTACCTGGTTCTTTCAGCAGAGGAGTTGGCGGCGGTGACAGTGGTTTCATCTCCTCTGGTGGTGGAGGAGGAGGGGGAGGGGGAGGTACTGCAAGTGTAACATGTTTAACATCAGTTTAACACACTCAGTTTTTAACATTTAACATCAGTTGAACGCAAGAACATCAGTTAACACATTTGTTTAATAAAAAAATTTCGAATTGGGATTTAGAGACCTTTTTTTTTCCACTTTCTTTTTTTCCATTTATATCACGGCCTGTCAGTTAAGGGCAGGAGGCTGATACTGATGGAACACAGTTAACATCAGTTTAACACAATCATCTTAACCTTGTCGCTGCTGGATTAAATTAGCTTGACTTGACTGCTGAATAAAATCAGCTGGAATTACGTCATCAATGGAGGGTACCGATCAAGACAGCTATGCTCTCAGAATATTGCTCATATGAAGCAAACATTGTTTCCATTGTAAATATCACATGTTCAGGTATAAATGTGCGAAATAATATCATTTTTAATGCAAGTATAAGTGAGATGCGATCAAAACAAAAAAATATTAATATGTATTTCAACAAGTTTGCAATTAAGCCCAGGAAAAATATAATATGTCAATGTCAAAAATATGTTCCAGGATGTTAATTCATCTTTTAGAATCCATCAAGCTTGAATAGGATACACAAACTCAAAGTATAAAAGGTTTTACAAATCTAAAGTTTAATTATGGACTTTAAAATACTAGCAACATAATTAAATACTATTACAAATGGGATGGAAGATTTACCCAAAAAATACATCTTAAGTTATTGGCTTACATTCAGGATAAAAATAGTTTTTCTAGTAAATCACAACAAAAAGGAGAAAATTATTTCTCTTTATTTTCTTTTTCTATTTGTATACTTACTTCTAAAACACACTCGAATAGTCCCGCAAATCTCCCAGATATAGCCATCTATTCAAACTTACATTTTCCTGCATTTGACTTGCAAGATTTTGTATTATGGTGCCTGAACGCAACTTGCACTGTTAGTAGTGAGCCATGTTAAGCCAGTACCACGTGATGCCCCGGCACACGTTGCATGGGTGTCAAGTATCACCCTCTTTACTTCTAAAACACACTCGGATGACCTCGACTCTCCAGAGAGACAACGAGTGTAGACTCTTAAACCCCGTTGCGACTACCAGAAAGACTAAAGAGAAATAAGCAATTCACCACGATCTGCGGAAGTGTGGGTCTTCCTGCACATCTTTCACCTAACGGGGCTGGGGAGTAAACCCTGGTCAAGGCCCCCTATTTACTTATTTTCACATGAAAATGTCATTAAATTGTATGGCAGTTGCCCTGGTCATGTCGTTAATGATTCTCAGTGGAGGACTTGCTGGGCTGCCACTACTGACAGCCTGGCAAGGCCCTCCACATCCCGCATCATATCCCGTAGGTAGAAGCGGGAGAAGGTGGATTCGTTACGCCAAAAGGCCGCTCTCAAGATGTTCTCCATTGAAACGGACCTGATGTGTCAGAATGGTAACTTTCGCGAACATTGAAGCCGGGCCTCCAGGGCAGGATTTGAACCTGGACCCTTTGGCTCTGAAGCCCAACGTTCTACCACTGCACTACCACCTGCCCCGAAGTTCACATGGGAAGGTGGATGTGGGTGGGCAGCCCACAACCGGTGTGGAATATCCAAAGGCTGTAGATTGAGGTCCACAGGCTCCGAAATGCCCTGCAGCTGGTTTGGGAAGCTACGGAAGGTGTAAGGATGACTTTATGTATGACATCCACGGAAGCCCTTGCTGCTGGACGGGCTCCAGGCTGGTCACCCGATATTTCTTCCGACCCTTGCGGGGCCCTCATGTTGATGAGGTACCTTTGGGGATCGCGGGATGAGGCGAGGAAGGACTTGACATTATAGGTCAAGCACTCAGAAGTATACTGAGGCTCAGGATCCGCCACCGGAAGGGCCTGTGATGTGGAACTCAATGATGGTTCCACCCACCGCCGTACAGTTAGGGTCCCGGGTCTCGGGTCCCGGCCGACCCCTGAGTGAAACTCGTTTCCCGGGTCCCAGGTCCGGGAACCCAGCACGCATCACAATGCCACTAGGGAAGGCACGCCCGTCATTACCACACCAGAGGTGAAAGGAGAAACGATTTACAGTTTATATGAACGAATAGATATTTACGCTACGAAGATAGAGAAGGGGATAGCCAACCGAAGTTTACAGGGCGTACTGGGGAAGCTTATTTGTAAGATTTGTTTTCTATTCCAGGGGTGGATATTGCTTGCATCTGATCGCAGTGATAGCCACGCGAGAAAGAGGGTGATGCTTTACGCCCGTGCATCACGTGGTACACTGTTGTGACCTGTACTGGCTTAATAGAGCTCACTACTAACTGTGAAAGTTGCGATCGGGTGATTGCACCATAATACAAAATTTTTCAAGTCAAAATTTTGTGTTTTCCATACAATACATGAAAACGTAAGTTTGAATAGATGGCTATATCTGGGGGAATTGCGGGACTATTCGAGTGTGTTTTAGAAGTAAGTATCGAAATAGAAATAGAATGAAGAGTGTAAAACTCCAGCACATGCTCACCGAATGCAATGTGAAGAATTCTCGCAATTCTGGTTCAAATTGGCCTTTAGAAAGTGGACACCGTGATTATCATGCTACTCCATGACAAGACTACAACAACATTTTATATCACTACCACGTCAATATAGGTTTGAGCTGCCAAAAACTGGCCTGATTCTATTTCGTTTAATTTGATTCTGAAGAACGTTCTCATGAATTGGCCCTGTAAACTTGTCCACGATGCAGATGTTTTTGACAAGCTGTGCACTGGCTAATAATCAGCAGTGTTGGAACAAAAAGTCAGAAGATAACGTCCACAATCCCAAGTTAATAGCAGGAAATTATGTTCTTGGAGAAAAGTCTGTGATCAATATGAGGACTAGTCTTTGAATCCTCTAGCAGTTCTTGATGGACATTGGTGCCGTGCTAATTCAAAACCCGTTCAGATTCCCCTGCAATGGCGATGACACCTCCTAAATCTACTTATTTAGGAAGGGAATAATTTAACCAAGCGGTTTGCGATACCCGGGCCCAGTTGCTCAGAACAGTTGGTGCTACAATTGATTGAAAGTCACTATATAGCGACCCACTACAAGTGTAAGTTCATCGCATGATCAATAAAACAGCGAGAGTCTATGGCAACTATAATGTCAACCTCAGAGAAATGGTTAGACTTTCCATAGGGGCGGGTGGTAGCGCAGTGGTAGAACAGCTGGACTTCGGAGCCAAAGGTTCCAGGTTCAAATCCCGCCCCGGGGGC
>JAUTBT010084580.1:0-12196 GCA_032361225.1 Lepetodrilus schrolli | reverse complement strand
GGTGTCACCCAGTACTTTATGCTTCATCATGCAAATACATATGTCTCCAAATAAGTCCAATTGAAGTCCTTATAATTTATTTCATTAACTTTTTATAATGCAACTGACCAGTGGATCATAAATGTATATAAAGAACCCTTCAAGAAACGTGCAGTGTGTTTCCTACCGCAAAACAGATAGAATGGATAACAACGCTGTCCATGTTTACATACCACCGATTAGATCCTTTAGATTTGAACCTTCAGACGCCCCGGCGGTTTCTGTGTCTTCATCGGAAACCAAAATACTCGTATCACCGTGTTTCTCTACGATTCCGCTGGCCCCACTGAACTGCGAAGATACACCACCAACATTGGTTCGTGCTCCTTTTTCGCGAAACACAACCGTACTTCCCACTCCAGCAGGAATCGTGTGCCCTTTCGACTGTCGTCTGCCGCTCCTTGTTGTGTTCGCGCCATCTAACATAGATATCGTGTTCCCCAATGAAGAGGAATTCTTCAAACTGTATTTGTCATCGTCCGTGTTGTCGCATATTTCTCCCAAGTCAGGTGATATGCGGCTATCAGGTTTGTCTCGGGACGTTATGACATCATCGTCCAGTGGTAGTGGCATGGGCACAGTAGTAGGATCACTGGGAAAGGAATTAAACCGACGTGGCAGTCTGGATGATCTTTGTCCAGTGTATGATCCACTGTCACCAGACTTCGCTGTAGGCTTTGGATCTGCTTGCGATACGTTCAGCTGATCCTGTAGCAAAATGGGCAGCGATGTCACTAAACTGACGCCGTGGCCACCGATCTTGTGAATGCTTATGCTGCCGTTGGGAACTTCATGAACGTTCTGAACTTTGACGAGCAGACTCTGGTTGCTGTTTTGACCTGGAAGTACTTCCAAGTGAAGGTCACTCAGTCCGTAAACGCACTTCAAGTTCCCTTTAAGCTCTATGCGATACTTTTGATTGTGTTCGGAGGGAAAGTCTCCGCTTATCCTAAGTTTTATGTAGCCATCGGTCGTCCAGTCGTGAATACGAAGGTAGATCTGGTCACGCTTGACACACTCAACGACGATGTCAAACTGGTCAAAACACAGAACCTTCCCAACGACGAGAAAGTTGATGTAACATTCCTTCCTCTTTGAGAAGATTCTGGCGGCGTGGACACGAATCTGTTCTCTGTTGATCCCCTTTGGAACTTCTAAAGGGGCATTGCTGATAACATAAAAGCATTTTGTATGACTTGTGGACTCGGAAATCTTTTTATTGCTATTAATTCTAAATAGCGTATGTCCACATAATATGTACGTCATATTCAATGGGTTATAATTGATGTACATTCAATGTTGAGGTAATGGATCGAGATACCATGGCATGCAGATTTCAACATTAAAAGAATTCGACCTTATTCTCTTAAATTGTGAATTTATTATTTATATATATTGTTTAAGACGTTGTGTTTTTTTCCTAGCGCGATTATTAGTTCTAACGTTTCTTGCATTCGCTTAATTGCTCAAGGCATTGACATATTTGTTTCAGAAGATACCGTTTTACATTATATTTGTTAGATCTCAATTAACAAATGTTCGTGAAAGTATGTGTTTATCTGAGACCATCTGAATTAGGCGTACAATGGCTTCTTATAATTAACCTACATTCCCAATCTGGATGTCTTGAAGCTGACACTTCTTCGATCTGAATTCACAACCGTGTCCCTGAGCTCCCAGGTATCGTCATCTGACGAGGACTCCTCACTCGGGAGGTCAGAGGTCGCAGCTGACCCAGGTCTGGACAGAACGAGTACGTCACCTTCCCCCGTGTAGCCTCGTGGGACCGGAAGTGTCACCTCAATGTCTTCCGAAGACTCCGAGTAGGTGCTGTGTTTGATGTCGAAGAAGTGGGACAGCGACAAGATGGGATCGTCTTTCTCTATTTCCGGAACTTCTTCAATCTGAAATTAAGTTTTCATTATGTAGATGTTTTTGGGTTTTTTTTGTGTTCTTTTTTGTTTGTTTGATTTTCTTTTTTAAATTGGGATTTAGATCCGCTTTCAAGGTTTGTGCCAGGAGGAAGCCTGCAACATCCGTAGCGCTGAATGTTGTAGTAAACCTGCGAGCATCGTCTAGTATAATTATTTACACGTTTCACATTGATTTCTTCAGTCTTGAGTATACGTATTCATGTCCACCACAAAAACAACAAAAAACGAATTTACACAATTTAGATGAAAGATCATGCAATTATGATCGATCTATTAAGGTTGAACTAATTTTGTTTGTGGGTTTGTTTCTTTTTGAAGGAACTAATATTGTTATGAAATGAGTTTTGTGTGCCACCATTTCAATAATCGAGATAACTATTTAAATTATAAGTATAAATTCAATATAATACATACATATACTTATTTCTTATGGAAAACTCACAGTATAGAGGAGATTGCCTGAGGTCTTGAATGCCTGGGGCGGGACTTTGAACTTGATGGAACTGTTAGTTTTGGACACGATCTCTCCTCCGTGTTTTGATATATGCAGCACTTCACATTTTGCTCGGGAACATAGTGCAAAACACCCGTAGTTGTCCAACTGAATTGTAGAACGGCACAGCCAACACTCTGTATCCTGCAACGATGAAAGTTCATGTCTAGACAGTATACTGATACCATCTTCTGATACACATGGTTATTGCCTCACCTAACAGTAGGCAATGGCCATACGTTTCAAAGAATGTACTAGTTATTAATATGATCAGTAGTATACCGGTATGTATTCTCTACTAAAATACACGAGGAATACTAGTAACCTTTAAAGTGGTAATAACTCCCAATTTAAACAAAGCTTATACACTGTTGGTATTCATCCTCTTAAACTATTGGCCATTGATTTCTTACATCTACAAAGGGAGGTTACCGGTTACCGAGTCAGGGCCTCAAGGATGTGCTATTGAATATATGCTGCACGGTGTTTAGTGTATAAAACGACGTAACCGTTGCTAAAGGTTGAGTCAAGGTTAGCTCAGAGTTCCGCCATTTCGTACAGAAGCTGGGGGGGGGGGGGGGCGAGGAGGGTGGGGGGGGGTCATCATGTTCGACAGAAAGATAACTGATGCAACTACGACAGTTGTCGTGCTTCTCTGTATTAGTATGTTTAATCAAATCTACCTTGAAAGTGAACTTGCGGACTTCGGTTTGTATTTCCGAAACCATTCCGGTTCCGTCTTGGTGTTTGAGTATCAACTCGCAGGACGGCTTTGGTAAGTCAATAACGAGGATGTCGACAGCCACGCACGTGTTTACACCCACTAGCGATACCTTGTAGTCAATGACGTCACGCCAGAACAGCTCGCCGTTCTGACATTGGTATCTGAAAAAAACCACCCCATACATTTCTGATTCTGGTGTCTGGAAGAAAAAGAGTTGTCCATTCAATGAAGGTGGGCTTGGCATTGATATAGTTTTTCATGATTGGTTGATTTATTATATCCCAACCACGTTCTTTGGTGGTGTGCCTGAAACGGATGTATGTACCACCACCAGCACGTGCATTGACGATTTAGCAGTGTTTTAAACATTTCCATTATGTAAATGTTTTTGTTGCTGGTTGGGTTTCTACCTCACGAAATCATTAGCATATTACCCACATGCCTCTGTGAACTTGGGAGATTTTGACTAGGTCACTATACTCTGTATCTGAAAGCATTTAGGTAAGCTTCTGTAGTAATAATAAGCCTTTGTTAATTTACATATAAACTATTACATTGTATCCATTATGTGCAATTAACTATTTATCGTGTATGTAAGCTATCGACTGCTTCTCCGTAATATATACTACTAGTATTTTATGTTCTAATATTTATGATACACCTGTTTTGTATATGTTTTACATGCTAGCTGCATGTAATATATAGATGTTAAATTAGATGGACACCGATTTCGAGTATAGTGGCCCAGCCGAAATCGTCCAAGTTCACAGAGGCATGTGGGTAATATGCTAATGATTTAGTGACGTGGAAACCAAAGCAACAACAATGATATTTATATAGTTAAAATGTTAAAAACACTGTTAAAGAGCCATTGCACATTCTGAAGATAGTACATAACCAGAATTTACTGGGGTTTGGGTCCGTTTTCACGATAACGTAAAGCAAACTCAGCTCTGTGTCATTTATCAATTTTAAGAAACACGGGCTCTATTTAAATAAATACGACTATAGATATTGTGCGATCGGTCGGCGACACTAAGAATCCTCCACCGCACACGGGCGACTGTAGTGCGATTTCCCATCGGTGACGGTAAGTCGGTGTCGGTGACAGCAACGGCGACACAAAATTGCCCGTGTGCAGTGGGTTTTACTCGTCGCAACTTAGTGCGTATAGCTGTTGCAGGATTATTATTCCTGCCGAAAAAAAAAATGAAAATAGCAAATACCATTGAATGCTGATCTAATCCTCAAATTAAAACAACAACAATAATAATAATAATAATAATAATAACAATAACAATACCATTCAACAATACAAATCAACACTGGTGGTCTACCAATAGAATAGGGCGTGTATATATAGAAGACTACCTCAGTGAGCTTTTCGATGGAGGCTGTCTTTTGCATATCACGTAGCATGGAATTGGTAGGAAAGCGGAGTCGGTTCCGAACCATATGTTCAGCCCCTTCACACGATAGGTGTCGTCATTGGCTAGAACCAGCTTCTCGGGACTGAAAGGAAAACCAGCATATGCCTATATGGTCTGAAATAGGTAACACTTAAAGCACACACATCTATAATGATTATTAAGGATTTGAAATCGGGATCATTGGATCTGGCCCCCGTTTCACAACGACATCCTAAACTTAGGAGCTCCTAACTTTATGACCCGGTTTATCACCTCCTAAGTTAGCCCTCTAGGGTCCAAATAAATTTCCAGTGGTTAGAAGAAATCATGCTCTTGGAAACTGCTTATGTATGACGCGACAGCTGCTACTCGTGCTAGTAGCTGAACACATCATTTTGGGTCACGGATGGAACACTAAGCTTTCGTGG
Source organism: Lepetodrilus schrolli (assembly GCA_032361225.1). Classification (NCBI taxonomy): domain Eukaryota; kingdom Metazoa; phylum Mollusca; class Gastropoda; order Lepetellida; family Lepetodrilidae; genus Lepetodrilus; species Lepetodrilus schrolli. The sequence goes on along the minus strand of JAUTBT010084580.1, from coordinate 7,169 downwards.
TATCCTTTTCTTTTCTTAACCAGTGTTAATTACGCAACCTTCCAATTACAGGGGGTCAGCGGTGACTCCTGTGGCTCTAGAGGGTTAGATGCCGATTTAAGAAGGGATAAAACTTCTGACGTCGTCGTGATACACTTGTTACGAGGTGACAACTTTTAGGACTGGTTTATGAGCTTCTCAATAGTTAGAAGGCCGTCGTGAAACGGGGTCTGAATTCTATGCATGTTTGCTGCCGTGATTTTCTTTAGTCTGTGACTCACATTCTGTAACTTGAGTTCTGAGCCAGAATACCGGTCATCGCTTCGCTCTTGCTGAGGGACATAGGAGTGTTGCTTTGCTAAACAGTGGGAGGAAAACCTGAAGATTAGGATACACGAGGAATATGCTGAAAACCACATGATCGAAACATGGACCCATTGGCTGTTATTTCATGTTAGTAAAGAGGCATCTGGTCTGTGTTCTAGAGGTGTTCTGTTACTTCAAGAACGATTAGCTAAAACAATATTCCTATGAATTTAATAAAATAATATTGGGATCATGCAACCCAGGCTGCCGTTTCCAGCGCTAGTAGGCTACCACATGATTATCTCATCCTAACGGGTACCCATTTCCTGCTGGGTGAGCAGACGCATTTTCAAACTAAGCAAATTGCCCGGGCAAGGTGACACCACAGGGATTACGTGTACCTTGGATTCATTAGAACAGACTCAATTTAGACAATGTAGTGTACGGTTTTATTTCTCATGGTAAAATCTATAATTAAAAAATGTAAGGTTTCTGTGATAATTTAGTTGGGTTTTCTTTCCTGTTCAACTCACATAATCCTTTCTGTGTGGGTCTGCTCCGTTGAACATCAGCCAATCTGCAGCCTGGAGTTTATCATTCTCAACTGCTTCGTGGAGTGGTGTACGACCAAACTAAGAGGCAAATGATCTGATAAAGCACATTGGAATGACAACATCGATGACACCATTGAAATTGAAATGTATTTACAATCCGGTCATGAATTAAAATCGATATAACCACAAAATAAAAAGAAGACATCGAAATATGGCTAAATAAAAGTAATATTGAGTAAGAATTGCAGGTAAATGTAACTCTTTAATGACAATAATTAACCAAGGATTACTCTCGCTATAGGTTTCCAATAGGTGTCAAGACGTCGTATAAGGATTAGTTAAAAAGTTGCATGTAAATTTCACAAGGAACGCAGAGAGATTAGTCTTTGTTTTAATTGACAGAGACAGAGACAAGAGGATGTTTTGTTGTTGAAAACGTGCACAGTTTGGTGCTGTAGTGTCTTATAGTGAACCACCTACCACATCCGTCGCATCAACATCGTGGTTCTTTATCAGCAGTTCAGCCAGCAAGTTGATGTTTCCACTTTCTGCAGCCCAGTGCAGATCATTAGGAATCACCTGCCAGCGAGAAGTATTAATGAGTATACTTAGTATATAATACTATGGCATAGTCCTTGTCAAAGACGTTTCATGGCAAGCTTTGATTTTTTACATTGGCACCAACGTCTTTGTCATTCCTATTTGCATGTCACTCGAAAATTTCTCAGTTGTGACTCAAGTTTAGTCGTTATCCTGTAGCTAAACAAAAACGAAAAATAATCATTAAAAATCGAAAATATTGCCACGAAACGTCTTTGACAAGGACTAACTATGGCAGTGGTGTACATAGAACGCACCCACAGATAAGACGCTTCAAATGCAATGAGCAAACAAGGTTAGGTGTCCTGTTAGGTGTCCGGGCCAGGACACCTAACGTGGATGCTGAAAACTAAGCCAGGACACCCGAGGTGAAAGTGTCCTTCAGGATACTGACTGATCCTGTGAAAATCCGAGAGCAGGCCCCGTTTTCTCGAAACAAACATGAGTTTGAGATTTTGCTCACCTGAGATTTCTCCCATTGACTCCAAAACTCAAAGATAGCTGAAATGTTACTCGTTACAGCACTGAGTCAATGAGAGAAATCTCATCGGGGCCTGGATAGTTAACTATTTTTACTGTGGAGCATGTCTAATTTGACTCGTTAAAATCGTCCGGAATTGTCCATTGTATATCTATTTAATGTCGTGATACTTTCTGAGTTTAGTTTCTTTTAATCCAGTTACACGTTGATCTACTATACTATATAATTAGAATACTATATGATGTCGTCATTAATATACAAAATGATTCACCTGAGGAACAAATGTGTCTGTTTTGTTCAGTCGAGGAATGGTGAGTTTGGGTCTGACGACCCTATACACCGGATCACCTTCCTCGACTCGGGCTGTATGTCGAGGATCTGGCATCTTCAGATGTTTTAGGTGTTCAGATGTTCACTGTGCGCTGGCGTCGACATTCGGGTGCACATTCTGTATAGACCCTGACGGCACAACACCGTGGAATGCAGCGGTTTCAAGTAATCTGAGATGGACGAAGACACAGAGAGAGGGAAATGAGTGTATACTAGTATATTACACAAATGCATAAAATCATCAAAAACTATCGAATAATTACTCAGCGTTTCATCAGTAAATACTTATATCATCAGGGGTAAATAAACATTGCAAGATAGTACGTTGGAATGGACGGTGACAATGGCTAGTACCCCCCCCCCCCCCACCCCCACCCCCCAGACACACACGCTCGCGCGCGCACACACACACACACACACACACACACACACACACACACTTACATGCAAAGTTTACTTCCTGAACCATAATAATTGTATATATTTTTCTGAACAGTAAATGGACGTTTGTTCCATGCATATAACAATATTGAATGCATTGAAAACACATGAAAGCGATATATTTATTATATTCAATATATTTATCATGTTCGTATATAGGCCTACAATGCAATCATATATTTTACACACTCTTGTAGTAACTGGGTCACGAGTAAGCCGTAGCTTTTACCCAATTCCATAAACATGTTAAAAACTAAAGCGACATACTTATAGCATACTCAGTACTCAGTTGTAAATTTACTGCATAAACATTTCATACTTACATTAAGTATAGTAAGCTGCATGATGAACCACTCCAAATAGTTTCATACCAAACATAACAGTCTGTACGTCTAAGACTGCATGGTCTGTATGAACACACACTCCCCGACACCTCCAGACCGTTTAGCACAGTGCCCATGTTTATTATTGGTTTGTATAAGAACAGATAGGTAAAGCGTGAATGACACGCGTTATATTATCAATCACCATGCAGTCAACTGTCAGTGTTTATTCACAGTCAAGAGACGTATACAAAGTAGAATAACACATGTAGGTATTGAACCCAATTCATTACATTCATGCGTATAAAGATATGATTGAATAGAAATATAAGGCTATAGTAGAGTCAAGGATCCAGCCATAATGAATGCTATTACTTGCATTACTATACATTTATTGTGGCGCCAATGTATACAAGCCACCGAGCTAAACCAAGCTGTTTCGTATATTATTTGGTAAAAATTGGTATAAATACATAGATCCAGTCTATATTCCGTTAGTCCATTGAATAACGATTTGTTAAATAATTGGATTAACTGATATTGCTTTATGTCTATGTGGTAATCCCTGTATAAATGTTGTTCATTATTTACTTGAATGTCGGAAATACAGCATATTTCGTGAAGACATGCCTGGAAATATTAAAACAATTACTATACAACATAATGTGCATATCAATGTTAATCTGTTGTTAAATGGCTGTTCGGAGTTAAATGTATCTAATTGTACACTTATACAATAAACAAACAAAACGTTTTACTTAATATGCTTATGTAAATATTTACAATTATAGAATGTGTACATGTATGTGTATCTCATTCTTAATCTGTCTTTCTTCTCTCCCCATAGTTTCTTTCTCTTCTCTTGGAGCGGTTTTCATTTAAGTTGTAATAGCTTGTAACCTATCCATTTCGTCTTGAATAAAATATCTTTAAACTAAACTCTAGTCTATAATTATTTATCCTATTCCACTTGTTTCCATGCTAAAGGCAGCACACAATATTAGGCATCATCTGATCATAAAGATAATATGACCTAAAGCAATGATTTTCACAAACATAAAATGTATAAGTTATTTATGGCATTGCAATGGCATACACAGACTTAATATTATGCGGAGCATTTTAATTATCAATAATGGACATTATATCTTGAATAAATTATACTGTACATTCTTTTGGACATGTTAGTTTGCATGATGCATTAGCAATTGTCAGTCTTAATTATATCCAAACAAAATGTAATATAAATATGTTCAGTATGTTCATAGAATTCCATGTTTTCTGTCGATTCCTGTACCCTTGGGTTATGATTCTGAGCAACTTCATTTTACATACTCTGTTCATAACTTTACTTTTAGTGATGCATATTATCTTACTTTACATGAGCATCTTAATTTTCTCATATTCTCTTAGGCTCTAAGGCTACAAGGCTACACTCATGAATATATTTTGATTGTTTTACATATTGTGTTGATGCATCTTTTCCTACATTCTGCTACATTCCACTATTTTACATAATTTATTCAAACTTTAAAAATAATAAAAATAAAATTAACATAAAAGCACGAAACAAACTTGAAATCCGGACGAACGTCAAGAGATCTCTTGTACTAGAATAATCACGATTTTACGTCTGCTTGAAATACGTAAACCGGATGTTAGTCGCGACATTGAAACAGGAGCCATTTTCCGATTGGCTGATGTTTGTATCGGTTGATTTCATTGGTTGGTTGTTCTCATAAGTCGGAGAAGCGAGTTTAAATGTGAACACTCCAAGGCTGACAACAGGAACTAAATCTAGTAGATATGTCTAACACTAATAACACGTGTTTTGAACAATCGTATGGCGGTGCTAGAACAAAAGACAATCACTCGGTAGCAAAGAGGTAAATAGTCGGTGGTACGATTATTATCCGACTCTAATCAGCTGTTAAATCCACTAGTCGGCTATTCTGTGTTCACGATTCTCGACTAGACTAATTTAAAATTCTAGCTCTATGTACAAACAATAATAGTCATTTGCTTTATTTAACCTGTAATTCAAGTGTAAACTAAAGCAGATGACGAATAGTCTATATGGAACAAGGCCTGGTATTCGTAGGCTTTTAAAATTATATTGTGGGGTTATTTTTTTTTCTCATCACGGTCACAACCTGGAACTGGATCTTGGTATATTTTGTTTCATGATAATATATAAATGTGGCGGCCAGTCCCTCTGTGGTACAGAGTGGTTGGTACATGCCGCAATATTAATTATTACCAGCTGATTACAGTGCGTGTGGCATTTCCGGATGACTACAAGCTGATTTAGACCTGTGTCCAAAGCTGATTATATCGAGTTCTACCTTCATGGGCGTTCCATAAATACAATAGCCAACAAACGACTGTATCGTGCTGCCAGTTTAATCCAACTTGTTTCCACCTACATGCATGGCCTCTAAACTCCCAAATGACATTTATCTCGTCCGTCGGCCAACCCTTTCACCGTATAGATTCTGACCTGTTTCTAGACTGATTCAGACCTTGGTGATATCAAGTTTCAATAATAGTTTGGAACTTGAAAGTATGTTCAAATCATCCTAGGATACAGGTTTGAATCGCCCTAGTAAGCAGGTTCGAATCAGACTGTTACCTCCCAGATTACGCTCTCACTTGCTCACAATTATGCGGACGAAGTGTCTGCTGTTGTTTCTAGACTTTATATATGACATGAAATCGGCAGGAATAACATGTATATCAGCTGGCAATCTAGGCATAATCTGCTTGGAAACCAGACCTATCTGCAGAATAGGTATCATACTTTGTTAGTACAATACTAATAATAAAGTACAGTTTTATGTTGAATCATTGCTACAATCATCAGCCGATTATTGTTGGTATATTTGTCTATTTCAGGTTGCAGCAAGAACTAGCCACACTTTTGGTATGTATTTCTACATCGTCTGCTGACTTTTATCATGATGACAGGCAATGCTTGATCATGTTGATGTCATAATACCATGTCATCATCACGGCCTTATTTTTCATCCATTGGTAACATTGACCACTGATACAACGCACACAATTGTATAACATCTTTGTCAATGTTGATGAGCAGTCCTTGTCATACTACATTTAGACGTTAGCGAATGTTTTTTGGAATGTTTTTGTGAGTTTAAAAACTTACTGAACATAAATTGCCTCCAAACCTTTAAACCTTTGACAAGGAGATCATGTATAATAATAATAATGTTTACAAAGCTGTTGTACCAATCCATGATACTAGACGATACTTTGAATGTTCTCAGACGACTTGTGAGCCTGGTGTGTCGGCCTTCCCTGAAGGAGACAACCTGTTCTGCTGGGTTGGCACTATCGAGGGCGCCAAGGGAACCGTACGTAGCAAATATAACACTATCGGTGTCACTATTGGTAGTGTACAGCTCGTGGCTCACCAGATGTCCCATTGTCAATTGAACTTATTGGGTTTAATAGCTAGCCATGATGAATAATAATGGCACTTTATCTCATGCTATCTCATGTGTGGGTGTATGATTCTGACTGCAACATAAATAGTCAAAATTACTCACCATCTCACCATTATCTTTTTATGTTAACTTCATGCTGCGACGTTAAGCAACAAAATCACTCATTTATTTATTTTACATTTATTTTTTCATTTTTCTAATTTTATGATCTTGCAGTTGCATGCAAGACAAAATCTATTTTATCGACTTTTAATACCATAAACCTTTGTAGCTGTTTGAAATGGTTGTGTGCTATTTCACATTTTTTCACTTTTAGGCTTACGACGGCCTCAAGTACAAGCTGTCACTGGTGTTCCCCAGTGGCTATCCCTACAAGCCACCGACCGTCAAGTTCGACACCCCCTGCTACCACCCCAATGTCGACACCCACGGGAATATCTGTCTAGACATCCTGAAGGAGAAGTGGTCAGCGCTGTACGATGTCCGCACTATCCTACTGTCCATTCAGAGTCTACTTGCAGGTGGGAGGCCTTGTTTATGCTCTTGGTAGATTACCATGAACCTTTTTTGAGTACGATTTCATGCTCCTCAATTGTTTTGTTTGCAAATTAATTAATAACCAACACGTGGTGTCTGTCTTTTTCGATCTGGAGAAGGCATATGACACTACGTGGAAGCATGGTATTTT